>JADRCD010211112.1:37550-55012 GCA_019843815.1 Montemys delectorum | reverse complement strand
AAAAAAGAAAAAGAAAAAGAAAAAGAAAGAAAAAAGATCTCTGACCAAGGCTGAGAGCAGCTCAGGTCCATGAGTATAAGTAAAACTATTTAGAAGGCATTTTAATCCCACAAAGACCTGCACAAGATCAGGCCAGCCAAGATTCCAGCATAGGTGACAAAGGTGCTTTCTAGTCCCCTACCATTGCTGAGGAGCTGTTGGCAGTTGACAGCTTCTAGGGAAGGGAGACTCAGTCTTTCTTGAGGTCATCCCCACTGGTAGGTTTCCCATGCTCCAGGGGGTTGTCCCACACCCATGCACATACAGGCAGCACTACTTTAACTTTGTAAGCTAAAAACAAAAGACCTGAGGGAATATGGGGGAATTGGAGGTGGGAAAGGTGAGGATCATACTTTATTTTGTATGTGTAGGAAATTCTCAGAATCAAGGAAAGTATAATTTGAAAAGAATGTAGTGTAAAGAAGCTAGTTAGAAAGATACGGTTCATTCAATGGTGGAAGGATTATGGAGCCTCCGGCTATTGATAGGTTAGGAAGAGACCTCCTTCGGGGCCTCAGCAAAACACATGAAAATCCACAGCATCAAAAACTGAGGCTCACAGTCACTTCATTACTATACTTAGGTAAAAGTTTCCATTAACTTGTAAAGATCATGGAGCTGAGCTCAGGGCAAGAGATGCGAAGCCCAGGGGAATTGCCAGCAGCATAAAACAAATCTGCCATCAAATCAAAACAAAAAGTGAGCTTTCTTGTTCCTTGTGATCACCTGCCTCATGGACTATAGGATTGTCATCATGGAGAATCACCTTTGCTTGTATCTAGCGGTATGCTGCTTCACCACAAGCTCAATTGCAACATGGTCAACTGGCCTCCAAAACTGTAGGCCAACAGCAGCCTTTTTACTTCGCTCCTCATTTAAGAGTACTACCAACACAGGAATCCTACTCTTCTGGTTTATAACTTAACAATGCTATCTGACACCAGCAACATATGAATTTAGAGATTAAGTTTTCTGCACATAAGATTGTAGGAATACATGCAAAACAGCAACAATAACAACAACACCAGAATTCATCTGGAGCTGATCTTAGAACATTGCAGAACTAGGGATGGTTTTCACTAGGCAGAGATGCCGCATGCTTAGACTAGCCACCACAATATGCACCAACAAACAGAGCGACTGAAAAGACACTGATTGATGTGTGTAAGCCTAATAAGATTAATTAGAATTACTTCAGTTTTTAACCAAACTAACTGTATTAGAAACTTAGTAACTGTATTAGAAAATCATTTGGCAGTACTCTGTCTGAACATCTGGGCATCCAATTATCCAGCAAGTTGAATTCAGTTTCACACTCAACCAAAATGTACATGTGTGTATACATGAAACCTAGGCAAAGAGTGGTCAGAGTGTTCATATGAGGCCCAAACTGGAAACAACCAGATGTCCATTTATCATAAATATCTGTGTGCTGTAGAGAACAAGTGAAGTCTTGAGCAGGTGAAACTTGGAGAGACTGTGTATTGTTCGACATGAGCTGGCCATGCCAAGAACCAAGGAATTGGGCCCGTGGGAATTTGGCAAAGCCTTTCCCCTCATGGGTCAGATTTGGAATTTGCAAAGCCTTCTTTCTTTGGTCCAAGTATGAGCATTTAATAATGACTGATCAGTGTGTGCAAAAACTAGCAACTGCAGCTCCCTCCTCCCCAATGTTTCAACCTAAGCCTGCTCATCTACAGAAACCTATCGAGAGTAGCTAAAGTTCTCAGTCGCAGCAGCACTCAGAGTATGTGCAGCCCACCTGTCCCCAGCTTTGTCTGCATCTATGTCTGCCTATATTCTTTCTCCATTCCTTCACAGCCCCCATCAGGTTTCTGGATCTAAGCTGTGCAAGCCGTGGCAATGTACTGTGGTACATTCAATGAAATGAGTTTCCGTTCAGAAAGAAGATGGTGTGCTATTTCTACACAGAAGCACATACATAGATATTGTAGGCACAAGGTATGAAAGAAGTGTACCCCAAGCAAGGCAAGCCCAGGGATTTCATTTGTCAGATTCAATAACTGAGCTGTGCTGTTAGATGTTGACTTAGCTTCTCTTTGGAGCAGAGTTTTGATTTTGATGAGAAGGGAGCTTGGGAACCCTCTGCAGTGTTGGTGATTTCCCATGTCTGGACCCAGGATCTAGCTACCTTGTTTTATTCTTGTTTCTATATGTATGTTATACTTCCCTCTAGTGCTTTTTAATTCAAAACCTGCAGGCTACTCCAGCCAGGAAAGCATGTAGGTTAACTGCAGATCTTCCTCTACCTCAGCTTCTCCAAAACTAATCACCCATTCTTATCCCCAGCTCCGTAGCAAACCACTTGCTGCAACCTCCTTTACTTACAGCCCCCCATCTTCAGTGGATAGCACAGATCTTTCTCTCCTATCTCCCTTCCCCTCCACTCAGTCCTCAACTCTATCAGTCATGTCCTAGCAACCTCCAGGCCCCTCCATCGGGGAAGCAGATGAGCTAACCGAGGATCTTCACTTGTTCCTCCATGTCTCCAAGCCTAATCCCCCAGTCTCAACCCCAGTTCTGTAGCAGATCGCTCACTGCGGCCTCTCAGCACTTTATTCCCCCTATTCCTAGGGAACTAAACATATCCTGGTGGAACACCCTGCTTTCCTCCCTCCTGTGGACCTCATCAATCTCCTTCTAGCCCATCCCCAATTTCTAGGTGTCAGCTCCCAAAACATACAAACACTTTTTACCTGGAAAACCCAGTAGCCATACCCATCAGGATCTCAGAAGACTTTCTTACCAGGCAACACTCAGCCACCCACTCTTTCAAGAACTTGAGAGGTCAACAGAAACCAAGGAATAAAACACCTACACAGCAAAGACAAGACCAGGTATCAGTACCTAGGATTACAATCTTCCCAATCCCAGATGCCTAGATGCTAGCAAAGAAACACCTGTGGGCCCAGGGTATTGCAACACAGCTGAAGGACAAGAAAAAAACCTTAAAATAGCTTTTGTGAATATGATAGATATCCTTAAAGAGAACATTAGTAAATCTCTTAAAGAAATCTATGAAAGTACAAACAAACAGGAAAGGAAATGAACAAAGTTCATGATCCGAAAGTGGAAATAGAATCGATAAAGAAATTCCAAACTGACAGAAATCTGGAAATAAAAAATTTAGGAACTCAAACAGGACTCTTAGAGGCAAGCCTCACTAAACAGAACATAAGAAATGAAAGAGATAATTTCATGCATTGTAGATAAGATTGAAGAAACGGATACTCTGGTCAAAAAAAATGTTAAGTTTCAAAATTTTATAATGCAAAACATTCATGAAATCTGGGTCACTATGGAAAGACCAAATCTTCTCTATTCCAGGAATAGAGGGAGAAGAAGAAACCCAGGTCAAAGATGCTGCAAACATTTTCAACAAAATGACAAGGAAAAACATTCTCATATCCTAAAGAAGGAAATGCCTATCAAAATACAAGAAAGACACAGAACACCAAAGAGACTAGACCATAAAAGAAAGTCTCCTCAGCACATAATAAGCACAACACTAAATCTACAGAACAAGAAAAAATATTATAAGCTAGAAGAGGAAAAGACCAAGTGATATGTAAAGACAGAACTCTTAGAATAACACCTGAATTCTCAGTGGAGCCTCTAAATGACAAAATGACCTAGACAGGTATTCTATAGACTCTAAGAGACACAGATGCCAGCCCAGACTATTATACCCAGCAAAACTCTCAATCACAATAGACAGAGAAAATAAGACATCTCATGATAGAATCAATTAAGCTATTTTGATCTACAAACCCAGTGCTATAGAAAGCACTGGAATAGTGGCTCTCAACTTTCCTAATGTTGTGACCCTTTAATGCAGTTCCTCATGTGATCCCCAATCATAGAATTATTTTTTAGCTATTTCATAACTATAATTTTGCTACTGTTATGAATCATAATGTAAATACCTGTGCTTTCCAATGGCCTTTTGGGGGTTGTGGCCCACAGGTTGAGAACTGTTGGAAGAGATTAACCACATGCACGAAAACACAAAGAATAAATAATTCCACATCTTCAAATCAAAAAAGAATAAACACACACAATGAAATAACAGGAACCAACAAACATTGCTCACTGATATCTCTCAACATCAATTGTCTCAATTCCCCTATAAAAAGACACAGAGCAACAGAGTGAATGAGAAAACAGGATCCAAACTTCTGCTGCATCCAAAAACCACATTTTACCTTCAAGGATAGATATCACCTTGGGTAAAGGATGAAAAAAAATATTCCAAGTATATGAACCTAAGAAGCAAACTGGTATAGCAATTTAAATTTCTAACAAAATAGATTTCAACCTAAAATTAATCAGAAGAGATTAGAATGGATACTACATACTCATCCAAGGAAAATTCCACCAAAAGGACATTCCGATCTTTAATATCTGTGCACCAAACGTAAGGCCATCCAAGTTCATAATGGAAGCACTACCACAGCAAAAATCACATATTGATCCTCACACACCGATAACGGGAGACTTCAACACCCCACTCTCACCAATAGACAGCTCAACCAGACAAAAGCTAAACAGAAATACTAAAGCTAACTGACATTGCAAACCAAGGAGAGCTGACAAATATCTATCCAAACGCAAAGGAATATACCTTCTCAGCATCTCATGGAACTTTCTCCAAAAGTGACCACATACAGGGAAACAAAGCAAGATCCAGCAATAAAAGAAAATTGAAATAACAGCTACATCCTATCAGACCACAACAGATTAAAGGTGGATATCAATAACAACAGGAACGACAGAAATCTTACAAATGCAAGGAAGCTGAACAACTCACTATTGAATGAAAAATGGGTTAAGACAGAAATTAAGAAAGAAATCAGAACTATCTAATTGAATAAGAATGCATACACAACTTACCCAAACTGATGGAGCACAATGTAGGCAGTTCTAATGTAGGCATCACTATATATATACATATATGTGTGTATGTATATATACGTATATATACACACTTATATGGAAATTTCATAATAGTAACTTAATGGCACACAAGAAAGTTCAAGAACACACAGAGGGAAGGAGAGGGAGGGAGAGAGAGAGAGAGAGGGAGAGGGAAAGAGAGGGAGATCACATCCAAAATGAGTCAATGGCAACAAATAATAAAACGCAGAGCTGAAAACATAAAACAGAAACAAAAAAACAATACAAAGAATCAAGGAAACAAATGCTTGCTTCTTTGAAAAAACCAGTAAGATTGAAAACCGTATCCAAATTAACTAAAAGGGGGAGAAAGAATATCCAAATTAACAAAATCAGAAATGAAAAGGGACACATTGCAGACCCATAGGAAATCCAGAGAAACATAAGGAAATACTTTTAAATCCTGTATCCCACAAAACTGAAAAATCTACAGGAAATGGATAAATTTCTCAATACATACACTACTTACCAAAATAAAGTCAAGATCAGATAAGCAATTTAAACAAACCTATTAACACTTAATAAAAGAGAAGTGGTAATTAAAACTCCCAAGCAAAACAAAATTCAGGGCCAGATGGATTTAGCTCAGGATTCTACCAGACCTTCAAAGAAGCATTAATGCTGATACTCTTATAACAATTTCACAAAATATAATCAAGAGCATTGCCCAAATCCTTTTACAAGGTCACAGTTACCCTGATACCAAAACTACTTAAAGACCTGACAAAGAAAGAGAAATACAGACAAATTTCCCTTATGAATATAAAGGCAAAAATTCTCAATAAAATACTTGCAAACTAAATCCAAGAACACAGTAAAAAGATCACCCATCGTGGTTAAGTAGGCTTTATCCCAGAGAAGCAGGCATGGTTCAACAGGCCATACAACAAAACACAGTCTACAGATTCAAGGTAATTCCAATCAAAATTCCAACACAAATTTTCACAGATCTTGAAAAAACAAATCTCAGCTTTACATGGGAACACAAAGACCATTATGTCTAAGCCAATCCTGAACAATTGAAGCAACTGCTGGAGGCAGTGCCACTCCAGATTTCAAGAAGCACTACAGAGATAAAATAAAGTCAAACAGAACAAAGTAAAAGCCCACTATGGTACTGGCCTAAAATCAGACATGTTGATCGATGGAACCAAACTGAAGACCCACTCATAATTCCACACACCTATGGACTCCTGACTTTTGATAAAGAAACCAAAAACACATACTGGAAACTAAGACGGCATGTCCAACAAATGGTGCTAGTCAAGCTGGGTGGCTGCATGTAGACGATTGCAAATGAATTCGCAAAATATCACCTGCACAACATTCAACTCCAAATGGACCAATGACCTCAATTGACCACCAGGCACACTAAACCTGGTAGGAGAGAGAGAGTGAGTGGGGAATAGCCTTAATTTCATCGGCACAGGAGCCTTCTTGAACAAAATACCATTTATGCAGGGCACTAAGATAAAAAAAATGTTTAAAATGGGACCTCAGGAAAGTGAGAAGCTTCTACATGGCAAGGGACACCATCATTCTGACAAAATGTCAGCCTAGAATGAGAAAAAGATTTTTACCAGACACATACCTGATAAAGGGCTAGTATCCAAAATATATAAAGAATTAAAAAGCAAGCTGGGCAGTGGTGGTACATGCCTTTAGTCCCAGCACTTGGGAGGCAGAGGTAGGTGGATTTCTGAGTTCGAGGCTAACCTGGTCTACAGAGTAAGTTCCAGGAGAGCTAGGGCTATACAGAGAAACTCTGTCTTGAAAAAACAAAAACAAACAAACAAAAGAATTAAAAAACAAAAACTTAGATATCAAAAAAACAAACAACCCAATTTAAAAATGGGTTAAAGATCTTAACTGAATTCTCAAAAGAGGAAATTCAAGTAGCTGAGAAACTAAGAAATATTCAAAATCCTTAGCCATCATGAAATGCAAATCAAGACTACTTTGTGATTTCATCTTATGCCACTCAGAAGTGGCCAAGATCAATAAGACAAGTGACAACGTATGCTGATGAAGATGCAGAATAAGGGGAACACTCATCCACTGCTGGTGGAAGTGCAAACTTGTAAGCCATGTTGGCTATCGGTATGGAAGTTCTTCAGGAAGATGAGAATCAATCCACCTTAAGACCCACCTGTGCCACTCTTGGGTACCCACCCAAAGGATACGTCATCCTATCATAGAGTTACTTGCTTAACCATGTTTATTGCTCCTGTACTCATACTAGACAGGAACTTAAAACAACTGAGATGCTCCTCAACAGAAAATCGGACAGAGAAAATGTGGTACATTGACAAAATGGAGTATTACTCAGCTGTTAAAAACAATGACATCATGAATTTGTAGGCAAATGGATGGGACTAGAAGAAATCATCCTGAGTGAGGAAATCCAGACCCAGAAAGATAAATATGGCTTGTATTCACTTATAGGTAGATATTAGTTCTTAAGTCAATGATAACCAAGCTACAATACATAAACTCACAGAGTAAGGACAGATCCCATTAGGAAAGAGAAATAGAGCAGATAGTTAGGGATGGGTATGGGGCTAGATAGGAGGATCAGCTGAGGAGGTGGAGGGAAGATGGGGACAAGGAAGGAACTACAGGAAGAGACAGATAAAATTAAGGGTCATTTGGGGAACACTATGGAAACATATGCTATAGAAGTTGCCTAAAATATATACATATATGAAGGTAATCTAAACGAAATCCCCAAATAATGGGAGCGTCAGAGAACCAACTGACCACCTCTTGAGACAAAATGAAGCTTCCAGTACCAAGATTAGGTTACATCAAATTGAGTTATTAGTCAAAATGACCTCATTGGGAATCTCCAAACAAGCCAGGCTGTTGATAAGTCAGTTTGTTGTTCTCCACACACTGACAGCCCCTTACTGAAGACAATTTCTGCACAGCTCATTAAACATGGAGAGCATGGAGCTGGGACATCCTAGAGCCTTCACTCCTACATCCTAGTATCTTTGAGATAGGAAGGGGCTCTGTAGGCTACCAAGAGATAAGGGTAAACACCAACCCATCCACAAATGCTTTGATCTACAGCCGTGTCTCTTGGCTGCAAGATGTGCTAGGGCAGTAGTGGCACAAACTTGTGTGAGTAATCCACCAATATCTGGTTTGGCTTAAGGCCCAGTCCACAAGCTGGAACCTAGACCCAACACTGCTTGGGTAACAAAAACCTAGGACTACATAGCTCAGGGACATAGGGGGGTAAACTAACAGTAAGCAATGTTTGCTAGAAAATGCATTGTAAAATTGGTAAAAGTGGCAACCACAATATCAGCAAAGACAATTTCATGGCACGCAGTAGTGTGAGAATCAAAGAGAGCGTCTTCATAACAATCAAGAAAAGGCTAGTTTACCAGGAAGGTCATTAGCTGCCGCATGCCTCAGGTAAGTCACCGCCAAATTACCTTGAAGAAAATATTTGAAAGAGAAAATGCTTACCATGTAGGGTACATATTGGACACATGTCACATAAATGCACCATTATAGACACAGATGCAATGACCTCTAATATGGAGGCGAAGCCCATAAAAGTTTAGATAAACTCTTCTTTAAGAAAAAATCGTGTCTCTCCTCCAGCTAGGCAAAATACCCAAACGAAAGAAGGCCAAGGGGAAGAAGGCGGCCCTGGACCCCACTGGTGTGAAGAAACAGGAGGCCAAAAGGGTGGTCAATACTTTGTTTGAGAAAAGACCCAGGAGTTTCCGCGTTGGGCAGGTCATCCAGCCCCAAAGATACCTCACACACTTCCTCAAGTGGCCTCGCTACATCATGCAGCAGTGGCAAAGAGCCATCCTCTATAAGTGGCTCAAAGTACCTCCTGCCATTAACCAGTTCACCCAGGCCCTGGACAGGCAAAACTGCTTAAACTTGCCCACAAGTACAAAGCAAGAGAAGAAGCAAAGGCTGCTGGCCCGTGCTGAGAAGAAAGCTGCTGGCAAAAAGGGACGTTCCAACTAAGAGAATACCTGTCCTCCAAGCAGGAGTCAATACAGTTACCACCTTGGTGAAGAACAAGAAGGCTCCGCTGGTGGTGATTGCCCATGATGTAGACCCCATTGAGCTGGTGGTTTTCCTGCCTGCCCTGTGTCGAAAGATGGGGGTGCCTTACTGCATCATCAAGAGAAAGACCATGCTGGGGCACCTGGTCCACAGGAAGACATGCACCACTGTTGTCTTCACACAAGTTAACTCAGAAGACAAGAGTGCTCTGGCTAAGCTGGTGGAAGCTATTAGGACCAATTATAATGACAGATACGACGAGATCTTTTGCTGCCTGCAGCTAAATATATGAATAGGTTCTCTGGGAGAGGGATAGGAGCCTGTAGAGAAGGGAACCAGACGGTGAGAGGGGATTAAAAAAAGTGGGACGGAGGCATGGTGTGCTTTTAGTCCTCCATGTGTATGTACTTCAACTGTCTGTTACAAGCAGGCAGGCAGAAACCCCTCCCCCAGTCCGTCATCATCTCTCCGCCCAATCAGCATCTTCATCTTCAGTCTCTGGAGGCGGGAGTTCCAGGGTAACAGGAACTTGGAGAGAGGCGTGGCTATTTGTGGCAAGACAAGGTCTGAGAGACCGGCTCCTGGCTGGAGGAGGGTCATAGAGATCCACTGCCTCTGGGGTGGCAGTGTCTTGGGTCCTAAGTCTGTGGCTCACATTGCCAAACTGATTGAATAGGCAAAGGCTAAAGAACTCGCCACTACACTGGGGTAAATGTACACTGCTAAGTTTTCTGTACATAAATATAATTACAAAATTATCTTGAAAAAAATAAAAGAAAAATTGCAATGATTGCCACCTTTGTCAGAAGTCCCATAGCCTAATGTAGCGCTGCTCCTTGTAAGTGTCTTAATGGCAGATCAAGTTTATGGACCTTTTCCAGGGACGTGACAATCTTTCCTTGCTGCATATGATGCATTGGAGATGGCAGAAGACACAGTGGAGGTATAGGTGTCTCAGATGAGCCAAAGAGGGATGAGATGGTCCTGGGGTTGTGGCAGTGCTGGCTGCTGACAAGGCTGTCCTTGACCTTGGTCCATGTATGTGTGTACACATACAAGTCTTGATGGACTGTGGTCATCTGCCAGCAGGACCATATTCCTATGGAGATTCTCTGATCTCTGAACCTCAGCCTCTCACTGTCCCACCCACCATCACCTAGTGTTAGAATCTTCCTGGGTCCATCACCTTTCTCCCTTCCCATGTCCAGGAAAACTGGGGAGACTCAGAGAGCAGCAGTGTCTATGTTTGTGTGGGCATCTAGCCTAATTTTCTTGTGCTGTCTGGGAAAGGAAATCTGGAAGGTTCCACCTACACAAATTCACAACTTTGTTTATTTTCCTTTCAAGTCTCCTTCTGAGGCCAAGAGTTGGTGAGATGAATAGCCCATTTACTGCCCTGGGTTAGGACATCGTAGTCTGTCATTACGCAATGTGTTTTTATGTGTGAACTTGGATGTTTAAGTGAAAGTGCTCCAAGCAGGGGTAGCAGTGTGGGGGATGACACAAACAACCACAGGGAATGAACTGCCTGGTTTGAAGACTGACTTAAAAGGTGACAAGGTCATAGCAGACAGTGTCCCATGTCTCAACAGGGAAAGACTAAGGAATGCCCTTGATAAAGGAGACAATGTGAACCAGTTGGAGTTTCACATTGAACGTTAGTTGTGATAAAGACCATATCCAAAAGCAAATAAAGGAGGTTTATTTCATCTTCACAGTTCCCAGGTTAAACTTTCTCACTGAGGGGGTTAACACAGGAACTGAAGCAGAAGCCACGAAACACCGTTCATTGGTTTGCAAGTCTTGGCTTGCTCCTCTTTCTTATACATCCCACACCCACCTGCCCAGGGGTGGCAACACACACACACACACACACACACACACACACACACACACACACACAGCTGGATCCTTCCACTTCAATCACCATTTAAGAAAATGTCTCCCAGACTTGCCTTCAGGCTAATGTGATGGGGGTGTTTTCTCTATTTTGGCTCCTCTCCTGACTGACTCTAAGTGTATGCCAAGTTGACAGAAACAACCAGCACACTTGGGGTCTCTGCTAGTCAAAGGCAGATTAGAATATACAAGGATAGTGTTGCCATGTGTAGTGATACCATTGTTCAGATGTGTATAATGGGGCTGGCCTGCCCAGGGGCGGCTCTGAGAGAACAAAATCTGAATTCCTATTGTCTCTGTGGGGAAGAGGTGGAACTGTATTACTAAACACAAGGAGACAGGGAAGGGGCCAGGCTGGGAGGCCCAGTGGTTGGAGTTCAGCCTAAAAGAGAAGAGGAGAGAGTGGACTGGCATGGGATTAGGACAGAGGTGGGGATCACTACACAGGACAGTAACACTGACGAAGCTTTATGGCTGTTAGGAGCTGGCGGCTAAGACTTTCGTTTACTAGCACCCGTTCCTTTCCACCTGCCTTGCTCTTCAAGGGCAGAATGAGCATCTCATGTTTAACCAGCTATCAGTCAACTACAGTCCTTTTTCCCTTTGTCTCAGTAGCCTAGTAGCGATTGTCCTTCTTAACCAACCACTCGTGCCTTTTGGAACTTTGCAACTCTTGTAATTCACAGTTTCTTCTCTGTTTTCATTGTTGGTGAGCTCCAAAGCAAATCTCTGATTCACCTTCGTCAAGCTGAGTTTTTATTAGAGCCCTGTATGAACTTGTCATGTTTGGTTTATGCTTCAACCTGTTCTTACCTGGCCTTATCGCTCTCAGCCATTTTCATTTTATGCAATTTCTTGTACAACTTGGAGCTTTAAGTATTTTGACACAAAGGACTGTTGTTAATAAATAGTATCTGAGTGGTTTTTAATAAATGCGTTCTATAAAACATGGCTTGCCTTCCAGTATCAGCTTTGTAATGCACAGAACTTCTATCGACAAGATCAACAATTGTAGAAATAACAAAACAGGAGCCTGAGGCCTCCAAGTTCTCATTCTAGCAGTTGCTTCAGCTTCTAGCAGGCAGCAGATTACTTAGATGTGTGTTCAAGCAAGTGCTTCCAGTTCCCTAATTCAGGGAATGGTTGTAAACTCTACCAAAACTTTTAAAATGTGCTTTTTAGATGACCTGTAATGTCTGTAATGTTGAGAGTGGTTTAAAATCCCAAATCACCGAATACACTGTAGAATCTCCTAACTTGTTCATCACACTCCCCAAGTCCTAATCACAGAATACACTGTAGCATCTCCTAACCTGTTTATCACACTCCCCAAGTCCTAAAACACAGAATACACTGTAGCATCTCCTAACCAGTTTATCACACCCCCAGGCATGGCCATTTCAGATGGGCATATGTTTGGCTTCCTTTTATACTTGTTTATTTTGCTTAAGTACGAAGGAAAAGTAAATTTATGCTAGAAAATGAATGGATGATAAATTCAAAAGAAAAGATGTCAATTCTCCTAACATCTTCATCTCAATGGTATTATCAGTTTGGCATCTACTCTTCTGGAATTTTCTACATGTATGCAAACACAAATAGCTGTGTGCACGAGTCTACTAAACATGCCACAAGCAAAGCTTTCGGTTTAAAATGAACCACATGAGTATGCCCTAGTTATTTGCCCCGTTAGCCATCCAGCTCATATTTTTGGTTTTTGTTCTTATTATCTTAAGACCAGAGGGCAGTCTAGGGCTTCGGAACTCCCTTCTCAGTACTGCCAATTTGGTGTGTCTGAGTCCCATGGTCCAAATTGACTCCTGACACACCAGGTGAGTAGATCAGAACTCACTCATACCTTCATGGGCAGCGGTGGACTAATGAAGACAAGAATGATTTAACTTTACTGGTGGCTTCGGGTCTCAACAAGGCTATTTATATGCACTTGCCAACTCCGAGACCCAGAAAGGACTTGTGTTTTTTTTCCTTACCACATTAAATTTGAGTTAAATATGTAAATACTCACAATGGCCACCAGAGGGCAACAACCACTCAGAGTGATCGGGTAAAGGCCTTCCAACGCTGTTGACAACTGCTTGATTCCTAACTTGAATGTCTGCAGACTGCCATTGACTGGTATTTTGAATAAATAAATAAACTGAACATAAATTTCAAAGGAGGTGAAGGTAAACACTTTAAATTGTTTTCTAAACAAAGAGTTGTAGCCAATCACAATATAGCCAGATGATAGATAAGTGATAAGTAGACAGAAAGACAAGTAGACAGATTTATCAGTTGACTAATTCAGGGTCAGAGCCTTGCCATGAAGTCTAGAATGGCCTTGAAATCACAATGTCTCTACTCCCTCAAGCACGAACCAGGATTACAGGCTTGGGCCACTGTGACTAGCTGTTATTTTTGTTGTTATTCACAGTCTATTTCTTTCTAAAATATAAATTAAAAGACAGAGCCCCACCTTTTGCTATGATGGTCTCCCAGGCCTTGTTCTGAAAGCCCATTCCACCAAAGTGCCTCTGCTCAGAACTGCTTTATTGCTTCCAGCATAGGCAGACAACCTAAGTTCAGTTTTTAAACTTATCTTGAGAATTTCAAGTGTATACAATGATCATATATCCTCCATCCAGCTCCCCTTAAGACGCTATGGATGACGTCACCACACACTCTGGCTCTAGAATATAGAGAAATCAATCTCACACTGATTGGAGAACTTCCTCCTTGCTGGCTCGTTTTTCACAAAGTGCCGGATGGGCTATGCGCGCTCCTGGTAGAAGAAGATAAAGTTTCTGTCAGTGCTGGACCTTGTATCCTGCCATGCTGAGCTGCCAGGCAATATCTGCCCATTTCTCCAATAGTGGTATTGCTGTTATTGGGTGATTTTGAAATCTGTTCTATGGGAGGAAATGTCATGCCTGGTACTAGAATCCTGCTCAAAAGTCTGGGAAGTCAAAAGCCTGGTCAAAAGCCTGGGAGACCATGTGTTATTTTT
Organism: Montemys delectorum; assembly: GCA_019843815.1. Taxonomy (NCBI): domain Eukaryota; kingdom Metazoa; phylum Chordata; class Mammalia; order Rodentia; family Muridae; genus Montemys; species Montemys delectorum. The sequence continues at coordinate 41,049 of JADRCD010211112.1, read as the reverse complement.
TTCTATATGATTATGCTGTCAAAATGTATGATTCTAAATATTTCCTTACATCCATAGACCAGGGCTTCTCTCAAGCTTGGTTAATGAAGCTTCTTTAGGCAGTGGACAACAGTCAGTGGTGTGATGCAGAACTTGACAAAGTGACTGACTGCTCGGCTCTCAACAGGACTTCTATATCAACCGCACCAACTGCTCGTGAAGGCTCCAGGCAACACTGTGGGAAGGGAGGCAGGGAGAAGAAAAGGGAGGCATGATAGTAAAAGGCCTCTGAAATCCTAGCATTCGAAAGGCTGCGGCAGGACAATTTTGAGCCCGAGGAAACATAGTCAGACTCTGTCTCAAAAAACAAAGGGCTAAGATAACATTCAGATGGGGAGGGTTCCCTGGGGACCCTGGGGCCTGATTCTGACCACTGATAGGCAAACTGATTATCAATCCGAAGGCCAGAAAACGGTGCCGCGCAATATACCATAAATCCACATGATGGCGATATTTCATCGCACTTAGAGAAACGCCTCCTTTCTTTGGCTTCCTTTGCCTTTAAATGTCTGAGGACCCCGAACCTGTGGTTTTCCCTGTATTAACTTATTTTGAATGTGATAAGCCAAGAGAGTTGAATGTTTAGTTTCTATACCTGGCAACGCCAAAGTGCAAGCGTATAGAGTATGAAGGAGCTACTGCCAAGAGGCAGGCTTTTGAGAAGCCACACATAAAGGACCCCTAACATTGACACTTTTGAAGCCTTTCTTGGCGATGCTGGGCACCCTTGGCCGTACAGAGTGTCTCTACCTCTGTTAGTATATCTACCTAGGTCCCAGTGAAGCAGGTGAACACAGGTTTACTTTAACCATTTTCAGCTAAGGGGTCTGAAACCTCCTCCGGACACCCCTTGATGCCAGCCTTCCGCTGCATGGATCCATGTGTGTGCACCCACACCGCGCCAAAGCTTGTGAGAAAGGCTCACAACAGCGGGTACCTTACCCAGCGGGTACCTTACCCAGCCAAGCTGCAAGTCTGGCCTTTGAGCTCTCCCACACAGTGGAATGGCAAGGTTTTCACTCATCCTCCATTGGTACCTTACCCAGCCAAGCTGCAAGTCTGGCCTTTGAGCTCTCCCACACAGTGGAATGGCAAGGTTTTCACTCATCCTCCATTGACCAGAGCAGACAATGTCTAAAGGGAGGACTACGAGGAAGTCTACCACCACGCAATCCCCAAGGCAGCCATTTCCCATCACAGGACCGTAAGGCAGATTATCACACGCACCCTTTAGCCACGGAGCTGAAAGCTACAGCATGCATCTAGTCTCTGACTATACGGAAACTGCAGAAAGCAAACTTCCATCACTCACTTGTTATTCCTAGGGAAGGCAACGTATAATATAATTACATTGTGATGGATTGAATCTGACAGACAGCAGAAGAGGCAAGCCAGAGAACATTAACTAGGGAATGGCTTTTTTCGAATGATATTCCATGTCTCTTAAAGTCAGTGTTGGAAGGGATTAGGGCAAATGTAAAGACACACACAACTTGCATTACAAACTTTCAAGCACTTCTGTTTGAGGCAAAGGCTTATTGTGTGCTGGGTTAGTGTGAGGCATTTCACCATGAGCTTTATATACCTGATCTCTTTTAATTACCCTTGCTGTTTGGATAAAAAAAAATGAATACGGTGTTCTAGAGATGAAGTACTTCAGGTTCATACAACTGTCCATCCTGAGCTTCAAGTTCATACTTGACAGTTGTATGGCCTGGGTTAAAACCAGATCTAGCCAAGGCCACACACACTGCTGTTCTCACCCTCTAGGACATGTTCTGCGATGATGCTCAGGCCCCGGCTGGTGGTGGTACCCTACTCAGGTACTGAGACAAGACGCAGCATCCCAAGCAGCAAGCAAAGCTATAACTTCTAGCCTCTCCCTCAGCCCAAGCCTCTGGCTCGAGAAGGAACCACGGACTCCTGGCCAGAAATTGAAGCCAGAGTTCCATCTGAAAGGATTCCTAGGGCTAGAGAGATGGCTCCATGGTTAAGATCATCGGCTGTTCTTGCAGAGAACCTGGGTTCAATTGCCATCACCCATGTAATGGCTCACCACCATCTGTAAGTTCAGTTCCTGGGGAATCCGGCCTTAAGAGGCCCCAGACATGCATGTAGTGTATAAACATACATCCAGGTAAAACACTCATGGACATAAAATGTATTTTTTAAAGCAAGAAATCCTAATTAGATAATTTTGGCAAAACCCTAAAGAGATCTTCAGGAGAGAGACAAGACCAAAACCTCCAAGGCCCCGGGAGCTTTATGCGATCCACTTTTCATATCCTGATGGTGTAATCAATGAGTAATACATGTATCTTTGTAAGCTAGCTCTTTAAGTCATATGAGCTTCGCACTTCACAAACTGAGTCTGCCTAACCCGTGTCTTTACCTCCTGTTAAATATTTTGCCCTCGGTGCTGAGAAGGCTGTAAAAGACTCCTCATCAGTCTTGAAGCTGTCATGGGAGGTCCCATGCCTGAAGCATCATCTTCCTGGACGGGGAGGGGGAGCAAAGAAAGCAAGGGAGGGAGGGAGATGGGCAGGATACCATGATTACACGCATACTTGGCAAGGGGTTCACTCTGTAAAGGGAGACAGGGAACTCACAAGAGGCCCTCTCTTAGGAGGGCAAAGTGTGAGCTAGGGCACAGCTCAGCGGTTCTGGGTTTGATCTAGAGGGTGTGTGTGTGTGTGTGTGTGTGTGTGTGTGTGTGTGTGTGTTTGTGTGTGTGTGTGTTGGCAGCCTTGCTGAGAAGCCAGGATACCTTGTGTCTTCTAATGGTTCTAGCACACTGTAAACAGCTCTACACGATCACTCAATAAGACAGCAAAGATTGCCCCATCGCTGTGGAAATTGAGCGGCTAAAGATGAGGTCTAGGTATTGTTTCTGTGGAGTGGTTTCTGTTTGTTTGTTTGTTTGTTTTGACAGTCTGTTAACACAACCATCAGATTTTATGAACCAAAGATGAACAATCATCATTTTTGGCTCCTCTTGTTCCTCCCATGAAGGAATGCTGAAGTTCTGGGGAAAGAAAAAAAAAAAAAGGGCCAATGGGTATCAATCAAGTACCAGGGCGTACTTTGTACAGTAAGGAAAACATATTACCTTAAAACAGCCACAAGAGGACTTGGGGCAATAGCTCAGTCAGAAAAATGCTTGCTTTGAAGGTTCAGGGGCCTGAGTTAGGTCCCCAGGACTCACAAAAATGTTGGGTGTAGTGGTATGCATGGTCATCCCAACTCTGAAGATATGGGTCCAGAAGCCTGCTGGACAGAAAACCTAATCTAATTGTTGAACTCAAGGCCAGCGGTGGACTTGTCATAAAGAAAGCAGATATGCCCTCTAGCCTACATATGCTCTCTCACATGCACACACACACACACACACACACACACACACACACACACACAGAGAGAGAGAGAGAGAGAGAGAGAGAGAGAGAGAGAGAGAGAGAGA
>JADRCD010211112.1:23001-37540 GCA_019843815.1 Montemys delectorum | reverse complement strand
AGAGAGAGAGAGAGAGAGAGAGAGAGAGAGAGAGAGAGAGAGAGAGAGAGAGAGAGAGAGAGAGAGAGATTTGGAATGCTTTCACCACAAAGAAATAGCAAACACTTGAGGAAACAGGTAGACCATCATCATGATGTACAAGATGTATCCATGGATTCAAATATCATGTTTTACCCATAAGTACACATAAGTTTTTAGAGAAACAGAATCAATAGTCTGTTATAGAACTCTTCCACAGCCCTTTTCCTCTCTCAGCACAGAATAGCTCCGCGGGGTCATTAGGTCTGCTTGTGTCTCCACAAGTTTCTAATATGGTGTAGACCTTCAAGATGCCTCAGGCCAGTGGCTCCCTGAAGAAGACTTGAACCATAAGTCAGGGCTAGCCATTCACCCTGTCTTATCTTGTGTGTCTATAGACATTGCCTTTACACTGGAGAAGAGTCTATTACCAGACTTGGTTATAGACTTATGTTAGCCTTGGACCTCAGAGTCAGAGCAATTAAAACTCAGAAGTGAAACTAAGTAAAAGTAAATATATCTAAACAAACGGAGCCATGAGCCAGTATCTCACGGAAAGCTTTAGTCCTTTCCATGTCTGAAGAGGCTAATGGCTGTAAAAGGTGGTGTGGAAACTCCTAGGGCAGAGAACAGGAGCATGGGGCAGAGAACAGGAGCATGGGGCAGAGAACAGGAGCGTGGGGCAGAGAACAGGAGCGTGGGGCAGAACAGTTTTTGATTCGTGACAGCTTTAATGGAGTGTTTGGTTTTACGAAATAGAAGAAGAGCTATTTATCCCTTGAAGCCTGTGGTCTGGAGAAACCTAGTCCAAGTACATGCATACAGGAGTGACTCGAGCAGGTTCTGGGCAGCTGTTCTACATCTGAAGCCCTCACCCCTTCACCCACCCCACCCCGGCACCAAGCCTTTATTTCTTGCCCAGATTCTGAAGGATGGGTTGACAGACCTGCTTCTATAGCTCAGTTACTTGAATTGCTCTCATCTAGAATTAAACTTTTAAATTACTTTAATTAGTTGCTAAAATAAATTCAGATTCACATGCCTTAAGTGAGATTTTGCTTCTGAGAAGTAGGGGCCACTTGGTCGAGGGAAAAGGTCTCTACTAAGAACTCACTGTGTGTCTTGAATGGCTGGTTGATACTATTATTTTAATTAATATATATGTATATATATATATATATATATATATATATATATATAATTAAGCATTCAATTCATATTGAAGGTGTGAAGCGTGGTTTTTAAATTTATTCTAGAAGACAAGAGTTAACAGGATGGCCCACACCTTTTTTGGCCTCTGTCCTCTAAGGCTGTCCTTAAAGGCAGAGAGCACCCTCATTAGAGGCAGGGGGAGTGGGGATGAGATAGAGGGTTTCCGAAGGGGAGACCTGGAAAGGGGAAACATTTGAAATGTAAATAAAGAAAATATCCAATAAATGAAAAAAAAAAAAAAAGAGGAGTTTACAGCATCATCCAATGACAGTGGTGCAGCTCTGGGCTCTTCTAGAAGTCAAGTGGGCTTGCTCAGGCTCTTCAGGTGACAAGCACTGTCCCCTTGGGGTTCACTAGCTGGTGGCGATGCAGAGGGCATAAGGAGGCACTGGCCAAAGCCATCCAGCGAAGCATTCTCAGCGCACCACTAGCGCTTCAGTCTCTTGTGGGCTAGAGGTACTGCATCTGTGTGAGCAGTTTGTTTGTTTGGAGCAGTTTGCTGTGAGCAGTTTGTTTGACTGCAGATGATTCTAGCTACAGGTGCTTTCTGTTTAAAAGGGGGTAGCTTTGAGTTTCCTTTGCAGAGGTGAGAAGATGGAGCAGTGTTGTTCAGGAAGGAAATGACAAGGCTCCAGGGATTTTCTGCACAGCCTGGGGACCTGCTCAGCAGGCTCCCTGGTGGCTGCCTCCTCCATTCTTAAAAAGCTACTGCACCTACACTCTCTCCCTCATACCAGGCCGAGTGGCCACTGAGGGGCAGCATGGTGCAAAAACTGAAGCTGATTCCCACGGGGAAAGAGTTGGCATTTGCATGCTGCAGGTAAAATGCAATCAAGGATTCTCTGCATACTTTCCAAGTTCTCTTTTCCACAGCCACGCTCCACCATATCAAAAATTAATCAAGCGATAAGGCACCAAGGAAGCGAACCTTCCTTTTCTTCTCTCTCTTTTTGGTCTCAAGATTTCGAAGCTTGAAGACTTCAGAGACTACAAGAACTGATCCATATCAGAACCGGTGAATTTCTAAAAACTCTCCTTGGTCAGAAGCCCAAAGTAAAAACTCAAAGTAGTAGGTCTCAAACCAGGGGATTTTAACCCCTAGGGATGAGCAGTGTGGAGAGAAACCTTTTGGATGTGCCAGGTAAGGGAGAGGGGTGTAGACATTAGCATCTGGGGGCAGAAACCAGGATGTAACTCAGCATCCTGCAATGTGCAGAACAGTGTCCCTAGCGAGACCAAGTCGTCCATCAAAGACACGAGTGGCAAAGTGGCAGCAAATACCGAGGACCTTTGGTCCTAGGAGGCCTCCGTAGCACACCTTCTGTTCTAATGAGCTGAGCTCCTGTGCAGTCTGCAGCTCATTACCAAGAAGACTTGCTCTGGGGGCAGGCAGACATGTCCATGTCATCTGTTAGGTAGGGAGGCCTATCTGGCTACATTCTGCCTACCAAATCTCACAGTCCGATCACTCAGGGACCAAGGTCAGGGACACTACTATGCCTCTAAGCACTTGGGTAGGAGACCTGTTCTTACCACTTACCTCCTGGCCCTTAATCTTCTAGACCTTGCCAATGAAAGGTGTTGGGATGATAAAGACGCCTGCCTACTGTTAGTGCTTGAAGAGTGATGTAAGTAAAGCCCGGTAGGTCTTTAAGAGTCTTACCATTTTCCTGAGGCTTTCCCTCTCAGTTCACAAGTTACTGTGCACCTCATTCTCCCCACCCCATCCCCCACCACACAATTTTGCTTTCTGACTAAATCAGCCTAAGACCTTGAATGTTTGGCAGCAAAAACATCCATCTAAAACCCAAGGCATTGTTGTCAGATTTGTTGATAGTTGCCTCTTTATCATGGAGCCTTCATTTTTCAAGCCGTTTGCAGAGGCAGTTGAGCTCAGCAGCTAGCCCTGTGTTTCACATGGCTTTCTGTCCTTGTCAGTGGGAGGAGGGACTCCTCACAGAGCTGCACCAGTGAGGTGTGAATAGAAAACACGTTAGCCATCTGTTGGTAGAGCACTTGCAAGCCCGACAGGAGACTTTCAGGGACCTCCTTGAAGCGTCCACCCAGAGCCACCATTTGGAAATGGTGGCATTACAGGGCAGAGGGAACAAGAACCGAAGAGCTACGGTCTATTTTCCAGAAAAGCCATCCTGAAAGTCATCTCACTCTCCTGGATTTTATAAAATGACAAACAACCCTTTGAGTGTTTCTTGTCAATAAGATACTTGGGTTTATTTGTTACTATAGGGAAGCCTGTTCAAGGTTTATTTGTTACTGTAGCAAAGCCTGTCCTGTCTTGGCTAAATACAGTAGCATTAAACATTTTAAGTAAACCAAATAAGTAAATTTAAAAAAAAAAACAAACTAAATTATGGTCCAGGACATTATCAAAACCAATCAAAATGACTTTCAATTGTCATGTGACACCCAACCTTCTTCCCTCTCTGGCAACCTGGACCATGACAGAGTGAAGCTCATCCAGGGGTTCCAAACAGCACAAAGTACAATTCCCAGGGGCACATGGGAGCCTCTGCCTCCTTGGCAATCACATTAAAGTGGCTCTAAAGAGCAAGGCAGCAAGAATTAGAATCTTTAGAGGCAGGTGGAAAGATTTATGATCATCCGTGTGGCACATTCTCCTTCCTTTTCTTTGATGAAGCCCAGCTCTCCCACAGCTCAGTCACATCGGTGATGGAGTGCAGCTTCCTTGTGCCCCGACAGGTCAGTGGTGGGATGCACCCTTCAAGAGCATGGGCTTCTTGGTCAGCTTTTCCATCGCTAGCCCTGCAGTCTCCCTGGGGTTGAGATCCTTATTTTCTTCATTTCATTAAACCAGAAAGGCCTGGACATACACAGAATTTGTAGATGAGGAGCCAGAGACTTGGTTAGAGAGAGCCAGAGCTCAGGCGTAGGAGGGCTAGAATTGAAGTCCTCTCCATTCAAGTCAAGAGCATGTGACTCTGGAGTCCTCCATCCCATCCCCCACCATGCCACCAGATGAAGTGCTAGAGAAATGCTAGGTGAAGCTTGTGTGGACAGTGGCTGGGCTTCTTCTAGGGTCCCAGCCTTGTAGTTCACCAGTTGGCCACACACGGTTGGTTAATCTGCCTCCAAACCTAAATAGCTCAGGGGAAGAAAAGACTGCTGTGGTCTGGGTAGTTCAACAATGGCTATCTCCTGAGGGAATCTGGCAATTGTTTAGTCCAGGAAACAAGATATTTTAGCAGTCCCAAGCTGACGCTGGAGTCCTAGAGAGCTGTCCGTCTTCAGTCTGCATTGGAATCCCAAGGATTCTAAGAATCCCAGGGTTCTAAGAATTGCTTCAGCAACAAGATGGATGGATTTGCCATTGAGAGTGAGGGCAAGCAGGCACTAAGTAAACGCTTGCTTCTCCCATGTCCTTTTATATAGACTGACACCAGAAGGTGTGGCCCAGACTTAGGGTGGTTCTTCCTCAAATGGCCCACTCAACAAAATAATACTCTCTCACAGGGATGCCTGGCTGCTTGGGCTTTAGTTGATTCCACATGTGGTCAAGTTGACAACTGAGATTAGCCATCACAAGCATTTTGAAGTAAAATGATGTCTAGCATATGTTTTTAAAGGAATGTGATGAGGAATAAAAAGTAAATATTTCAAATTACCATATGTTAATCTGATGGCGATGTGAGAGAGCCCTGCTGTTCCTGCTACTGTACTATTCTGGTTGCACTGTGTCAGTCTGGTGATGTGTGAGGTCTCTGTGTTCTTGCTACTATACTATTTCTATGTTTACTTGAAATTTTTGTAGTGGAGAAACTGTAGGACACAAACCCCTGTAATTCTCCCAGGATGCATTTCTTTTGACTGCGTAACTCATAGCCATTTCAAAATCTCAGTAAAATGTCTCTCCTCTGTCAGCCACTGAAGGAAAATTAGCAAATTAGATGCCATTGTGTTTGATGTAAGACATTCAGAGAAAGGCAAATTAAAGTGGGGTTTGTATTTTGAAGTGATAGGCTGGACATCAGGAAGCTGGAATCTGGAGAAATGAAACGCCCCTGTGTGTTTCCTAGAGTTTGGTGGGGCTCTCTGCAAGGGATTTTCAACTGCAGACAACAAGGAAACTCCCCAGAGGGAGGCAGGATTATCCTGACACTAATCTGGTCCCAGCCACTAATTGGTTACACATCTTCTGGCATTCCTCAAATAACTAAAGCACATGGGGAGGAAAGACCACATGGCTCCATCTGGCTCCCAGGTTGTTCCTGTCTCTGGAAGCTGACTCAAAGGGAGCCAGTAGGGTTAGGGATAGGGTCAGGGTTAGGGTTAGGGTTAGGGTTAGGGTTAGAGTTAGGGTTAGGGTTAGGGTTAGGGTTAAGCACAGTTCATACAATGGCTGGCTGATGTAAGGTGCAGCTTACATCAGCTATTAAGCCTCAGTGGAATCCACAAGGATGAAGAAGAGCTTACATGCATCACAAGAGCTGAGATGTGTGGAAGGAAGGAATGTGGCCAGTGGGATAGCTAGGTCTCCATGGATGCAAGGCAAGTGGAGTAAAGGGAACATGAAGGGTCAGGCAGGGTCTAAAGCTGATAGCTTGAAGAAGAGCATTTAGGACTTTGAGTAGTGTATTAGTCCATTTGTGCCCCTATAACGAAATACCTATGACTGAGTGATTTAAAAATGATAGAAATTTATTCCTAGCAATCTGAAGACTGGAAGTCTAAGAACAGGAACAGACATCAGGCAGGGTTAAATGTCCGGTAAAGGCTGTGTCTGGGTCTCTGCCTCACAGACTGGCACCTCACAGGCTGTCCTCATATGACAGAAAGGCTTTGGCACTACCTGCAAGATTTTCTGTGATGCCATTAAATCCATCCTGGGGGCTGTGCCTGAAGACTTAATCTCTCTAGAAATTCCCACAGCCAAACAATATCAAGTTGATTAAGGGGACTGATGAGTCTGGAGGGACATGTTCAGGGAGAGCAACTGGGAAAACAGTTCATCGTTGCAGCTACAAAGGTGATGAATATTCACTTGAGGATCAAACCCCCAAACACTCACTTTCTAATGAGACCCCATGTCCCAGTTCTACACAGCAGGTAAGAAGGAGGAAACAGAAGAATTGGGGGGGAGGGGGTGGTGAACGATTGTAAAATTCCAGAAAAGATTTTGTAAGGGCTTCAGTTAGAAGAGAGCACTGGGCTTTATGAGCCAGGCATAAGAGGACTGAGCTTTGAGGGGAGCTGTGGCTGGTAAGGACAAGAGGGATGGGGTTGGGGGGTGGGGGTAAAGACGTGATGCCTGCTCTTGAGGAGAGGGTGAAGGAGGAGAGGGTGAAGGAGGAGAGGGTGAAGGAGCAATTCCCATCTGGGGGAGAGGGTAGAAGGCAATATCCAATGTCCACATAAAAGACCCACAGTGTAAAGTCTGACCTGCCATCTACTGCCACCACACCTCATGTCACCAGAGATGCAGGATCTCTCCCCAGCACTCCACACTTTCATGCATTAAGCATTGCTTCTCACATCCGATGCCAGCAGCAGAGCCCTACTCTACTAGGAAGGACCTTGCACCACCAGCTGTCAATCATTTTTTAATAGGAATGTCCCTTTAAAAAGATCTACACAGCAGTGAAAGTTTCACCACCATGGCCACTTTGCCACTTATGTCTGTCCAGCTCCCATAGACTAGTTTGGTTTGGGATATAAATGATAGCTATTATCCTAAACCCACCTTCTTGCTATGGTTGTCCCCAAACACCTCATTCTGTATTTAATGAGTTGGCAGGATTTGTAGATGCAGAGGATCTATCTTGGACTTAACAGTACAATCTGAAAAAAATGGCAGCCACCCTCCTGGTGCACATAAGTGATGACTGATGAGTTACTAAGCAGAGGCTGCGTGAGAAGCCAGGTATGTAGATGGGTCGAACGGCTAAGTGCTTCCTGATGTGGCATCTGCCACTCGCTCTCTGCATCAAAATGTATCTGGCCACAGGAGAAGGTGAGCAGAAATCCTACCCCTGGTTACATCTAGTACTGCAGAAATCTGAATTGTCTCCTAGGCACCGGGAGAGGTTGGTGGGAGGGGTAAAGGGAGAAGCCCTTCCCACGAACAGCTCCTCCTACTCAGTTGTACAGTGCCTGAGCCACACTCCACTCCATGACTCTCAGTTAGGGCTCAGCAGCCCTGGCTACATTACATGCGGGACTAAGGACAAAGTGAGAATGTGTGAATCCCTGCTACACAGTATAAATCTTTGACCTTCTCCAGTCTACCTCAACTTGTCTTTACTATTTACAGTTTTTCTAGGTAAAGAAATATTAGGATGTTAAATCATTAGTGTACTTTTTAATGTTATTTTATTAGACAATTATAGATTAAAGGTAAATATGAGAATGTTTTTACTTATATACAGAATCATTAAAATCTGTTGGGGTCCAAGAATCACCGAAGAATGATACCCCAGACTCAAATAGGATGCGAAAGCAAAGAGTTTCCTTCAATGAATTTCCTGCACGCAGGGGTCTCCCCATTCAGGAATGGAGATCCCTAGTAGGCTCACAAGACCAGCTTTTACTGTCAATTAAGGGAACTCCAGGGAGGGGTGTGTCCCGTTTTACCTTGATTGGTTAGCTTTTCTCTAGGGGTCTGACTGATTCTACAATCGGTTAGGCTCTGGAGACCTCCCAGGGGGTGGCTTACTCATTCTAGCTACCTATTCTAACTTCAGGTCTGATGACAAGGTGTCCTCTGGTTGACCGCCCGTGGCTATGATTGGCTGACCCCAGGTTCCTGGATCTGGGTTCTCATTTCTGGGGAAACAGAAACTTAGACCTAGTTTCCAAAAGTGCCTGTTTGCAGCCTGTCATAGTGTCTTAGTCAGGGTTTTTATTCTTGCACAAACATCATGACCATGAAGCAAGTTGGGGAGGAAAGGGTTTATTTAGCTTACATTTTCACATGGCTGTTGATTACCAGAGGAAGTCAGGACTGGAACTCAAGCAGGTCAGGAAGCAGGAGCTGATGCAGAGGCCATGGAGAGATGTTTTTTACTGGCTTGCTTCTCCTGGCTTGCTGAGCCTGCTCTCTTATAGAACCCAAGACTTCCAGCCCAGAGATGGCACCACCCACAAGGGGCCCTACCCCCTTGATCACTAATTGAGAAAATGTCCCACAGCTGAGTCTCATGGAGGCATTTCTCCAACTGAAGCTCACTTCTCTGTGATAACTCCAGCCTGTGTCAAGTTGACACACAAAACTAGTCAGTACAATTGACCCCTTGTCAACTTGACACACAAACACATCACTATAAAGCCTCAACCCTTATGTTCTTATTCATCCCCAAGATCTAAAGTCCCACAGTCTTTACATATTAAAAGTTCAATCAATTTAAAATGTCCAATATCTTCTAAAACTCGTGCTGTTAAAACCAGTACCACCTGGGTGACTCTTATACATTACCAAGTCCTGCTGTAGCACAAGGTACAACCTTGGCTATCTCTGGAACACAACCTCTTAGTGTTCTCAGAAAACACTCCCCAGAAGATGTCACCTCAATGATGCTGGTCTCTTCTTAATCACCGCTAATTTCTTAGCTCCAGCTAACCAGCATCAATAGTCCCAGCAATGCAAAGTTTTCATTTTAGTAGTTCTGGTATCTTGTTAATCACAGCTGATACTTCAGCCCCAGCTAACCAGAACCACAGAATCTTCACAATTAAAACAACATGGCCCTGATAAGAGTCTTTAATTTTTCCTCTGAAATTTCACAAGCCAGGCCTCTATCTCTGTACTGTTCTCAACAAGATCTTCTAAGCTCTCACAGACATTCCACAGAGTTCTTAACAGTGGCTCTTTTAGCTCAAAGTTCCAAAGTCCTTTCACAGTCCTCCCCAAAACATGGTCAGGTTGTCACAGGAATACCCCACTCCTGGTACCAATTTGTCTTAGTCAGGGTTTTTATTCTTGCACAAACATCATGACCATGAAGCAAGTTGGGGAGGAAAGGGTTTATTCGGCTTACATTTTCACATGGCTGTTGATTGCCAGAGGAAGTCAGGACTGGAACTCAAGCAGGTCAGGAAGCAGGAGTTGATGCAGAGGCCATGGAGGGATGTTTTTTACTGGCTTGCTTCTCCTGGCTTGCTGAGCCTGCTCTCTTATAGAACCCAAGACTTCAAGCCCAGAGATGGCACCACCCACAAGGGGCCTACCCCTCTTGATCACTAATTGAGAAAATGCCCCACAGCTGAGTCTCATGGAGACATTTCTCCAACTGAAGCTCACTTCTCTGTGATAACTCCAGCCTGTGTCAAGTTGACACACAAAACTAGCCAGTACAAGCCTGTCATAGAGTCAACCTGACTCTGGCTAACTCAGTCCCCTGAATTCTATGTTCTGTATCATTGGTACATATGGATCTTATTCTCATTTGTTCCCTGTCCTCCTTCCCCTTCTTTCTTCCCTCTCCTCCTCTTCCTCATCCTGTTCCTCTCATCCCAACTGCAGTTTCCTCTCCCTTCTGTCCTCCAGTTTCCTCCCCCACTCCCATTCACTCCTCAGAAAAGGTCAGGCCTCCCAGGGGTATCAACCTCCTTCTGAGGTCAGGCCTCCCAAGGATATCAACCAAGCATGGCATATCAAGTTGCAATAAAACTAGGCACCTCCCCCCATATTAAGGCTGGATGAGGCAACCAAGTGGGAGGGAAAAGGCCCCCAAAGCAGGCAAAAGAGTGAGAAACAGCTCCTGTTCCCACTGTTAGAAGTCCCACAAGAAGACCAAGCTATACAAGCATAACCTATATGCAGAGGGCCTAGGTCAGACCCACGCAGGCCCCCCGATTGTCAGCTCAGTCTCTGGGAGCCCATACAAGCCCAGGTTAGTTGGTTCTGTGGGTTTTCCTGTGGTGTCCTTGACCCCTCCAGCTGCTACAATCTTTTCTCTGGTCTTCTGCAGGCTTCCCAGGGCATGTTCTTTTTCTTAACCAGAACAATGGCAGTGTCTCACAAAATGGCACAGCATTAGTTCCTTCTGTTTCATGGGTACACATGTATATTAATACTTACGTATATGTCTGGGTTGGTCTGGTGCTGTTATGTATTTAAATGCTAAATACTGGCTCCCCAGGTCTGGTTGCCTCCAAACCAGCAAATTCCTCCATACACCATCCTTCGTTTGTAGAAACCTTGCTCTTCAGCTTAAAGCTATTGGTTAAAATAAAAGTGGTTACAGTCAATTACTGGGGAGAATGGAGGTAGGTGGACTTTCAGTAACCGGGATGGGGGTCTCAGGTGGGGACCACGAGGAGAGCAAAGAAAAAGGGAAAGTGAGCTAGGAAAGGGAGACAGGGAGGAGAAGGTCCTCATTAACTGTGATGGACCAGGAGCATGTACTTGAAGTGAAATGGACCCTGAAGACCGGCTGATGGAACAGAAATAACCTGGGAAAATTCAAACTGCAAGTACTTGGGGACACTGCTGGGGATTTAACAGTCTAGCACTAGAAAAATAGATTAGGAGAAATTCCCCCAGTAATTCTGCCAAAGCTAAATAAATAAATCATTGCCTGAGTCGCACTCATTTGGAAGCTAACAGGGGTAGAAAGAATTCAAATACTACATATGTATTAATGTATAAAAATACCAAAATACATTTGCATATTCTATTCTTTTGTTTCCATTGAAAAACACTGCTATAGACATTTTTGTACATACCATTTGCTGTACATGTGTTCAAGAGTGTCATCACTATATTAGTATAGTACAGAGTATGCCTTAGTACAGGGCATGTATGTTAACAAAAGACTCTAGTGCATGACTGGAGGCACTAGTCCAACTGCAGTCTGAAACAGTGTGCGGTCCTGGGGGAAAACACTGACGCAATCTGAAAAAGCCTGGAGTTTAGTCCATAGCAGCTTGTCCCTTACTTTCGTAATTTTGACAAATGTACATAGCTCATAAGATGCCAATGTTAGAAGAAATCAGGTGAGCAGAAGCAGATGAGACCTCTCTATATGATTTTTGAAGCTTACACGAAAATCTAAAGTGATTCCAAAATTAAATGAGACTTTCTTAGCATGGACTTCACTAAGAATTACTGGATTTGAACAAGCAAACAGCGTTGACGAGCTAACCCAGCTCCCAGCTGTGTGAGTCGAATGTCTATCTCTGTGCTTAGGAGACTCGGATTCATTATCTTTGCAAAGAACCTAGTGCTAAGTTCATCTCATCCTGATGGAGCAAGTTAGAGGCAAACTTGTGCCCACACAGTTCTGTCACTAACCATCTAAGTTGCCGCATAACATTTATAAAATGAGTAACAAAGTAGTGGAGTTATAGAGCCTCCAAGAGTCTTACAAGAAAGTGCTCCCTGAAAACCTAGTGCAGGGCTAGTATGGCTGTGTGCCTAGCTGACCCAAACGCCTGACAGCCTGATTCTTTCCTGTAAATGTTAACAGTGACTATTGTTCTTAACCACCAGTCACACCCTGTGCTCTCTTTGGAAGATAGAGACCAAAGGTATCGGAAACAAAGTCTGGATTCCTCCTTTCCTTAAGGGACTACACTAGCTTGCCCATTTGAAAACAGTTGGCAACATCCCTGCCCTTCCTGTGTTAAAAAGTTAGAGCTGGCATTTCCACAGGCTGATGCACGGACAAGCAGCCACTGACTGTCTGTAGAGACTCCTGAATGGCTTGGATCCTTTCTGTGCGCCCTACTTTCTAGTCAGTCACCCTGTGCAGGGTCTGGAACTGCTGGGATCTAGATGAAATCCCTTTTCTACCAGGGGCAGGAAGCAGTGCAGGCAAAATATGACTACTTTCCAGAATTATGTTTCACAAGAAATCAAGGGACAGTGAAATCCTCTTTTCTGGGTCCTGAGAGTTCCGTCTCATTGTAATGAGAGCATCCACCCCTAATCTTGGCTAGTGCTGAAGCAGGGAGCCACTGCTTGCCAGCACCCTGGGTCTGATGAAATACTGTGAATAGCTTAGGATGTTTTCAAGCCCTTGGGAATAAGGTCATGGAAAAGGCATTGGTGCGGGGGTGAGTTGCAATGGAAGTAGGGAAGGACTGAGGCCACTATGCCACAACAGGAGAATGAGGGGCTTACTGAAAGACAGACCCCAGGGGCTAGGTCAAAGCCAAAGAGAGAGAAACAGTAGCTCATTCTTTGGAAGAAGTTAGCCATTCTACAGTGACTCACTCACAGCTAGGCCAGCTCTAACCCTTCATCCTATACTTCAGCCACTTGCATTACCAACGCTACCCAGACTTGGGGGAACTGATGCTAAGGCGTAAACAATAAGAGAGAGAACACATCACAAAACGAGCTGCTGAGCAAAAAAACGGAGAATTGCTGGGGTGATGGGGAAATCTCTAAATAAAGCACAGTAGTCTAGATCAGAAGCACAAAGTAGAGTCACCCAGAACCACAGCGGGGTCCATGGCTTGCTTCAGGCTCAGTCTCTGCTCCCCCCCCCCCACCTCCCATGCTCTGGGAGCGTGGCTGAGCAGAGTAGGCCCAAACTCCTTGTGCTCCGCCCTACTGAGCTCCAGCACAGCAGAGGTTGTTGCTGTTCAACTCCTAAGAGGTTTTACTCTGCCACCTCAGAAGGGCAGTTGGCCTCCTGGTGGGGGTCCTGAAGTCAGCCCTACGAACCTAGCCTTACAGTCCTTCCCAAGTGTTGAGAGAGGAGGTGATTCTCTCAGCAAGGAATGGAGCCTGTAGAGGCCCCCACAGACCACACACCATACGTGGAAGATGCCCCTCCCAGCAAATCCAGAAAATAGTTCCTTAGTCATCTCCTTTTGTAGCTCTGTCATTCACTAGTTTTAATTCATCTGCTTGGCTACTGGGATCCTGACAAACAGGAAAAGACAGTGAAGAAGGCTAATAACGGCTGCCCTTCTGTAAGTCCCTAGTTCTCCCGTGGCAGCATAGTGGCCTTCGTCCTTCCTACTTTCATCAAGACTGACTCCCAGGGCCAGAGTTGTTTCCCTGAACTTATTATTCCCAAGGGCTTGGCAACATCCTAACTTTCAAGCTGTTTGTGGATGGATCAGAGTCTATGGCTAGCTAACTCTAGGCTACCTTGCTGTCTTTTTTCCTGCTGTTCATGCTGGAATTACACATTATGGAAGAAATGTTACCAAAGTCTGCCAGCCTAGATAAAAATCAGCAGCTCTTCAGCCAGACTGGCTTTCTAGTATGTCACAACTGGCAGAAGCCGTTAACTGTGGCCTTAAGCAAGCAGTTCCTGGTGGATATGCTAGGCATGAGATGAGATCCGGTGATAGCAAAGCTGATTCTAATGGATGGGACAATGCGAGCCTTGCCTTCTCTGGTGAGTGTCAGTGATTAAGTGCTAGCCAGACCTTCTGAAGCTAGACCCATTCAAATCTCCACTGGGGATGGCAACCCAAGGCCACAGGGCGGTGAGTATCTGTGAGCTCCAGTGGATCAGAGCCATGGCCTTGGGAAGCTCTCTTAGGTCTGCTTCCTCCCTAAGTACCATTGCCCAGAGGCCAGGTGTATTATGGGAGCCACAACAATATCATGTAATTAAGATAAAATGTCTTGGCTACATTTCAGGCATCTTCTTTTATGACCAGAACAAAAGGTCAGTTGGTGAAGTAATTTTTGGTGGGGAAAACTGTAGCATCTATAATTAAATGAACACTTAGAGTTTGTTTGTTTGTTTTTCAGTCTCCCATTATACTTGCTATGCAATCTCCAAAGCTCATGTTTCCTAATTTATCATCACTCACGGCAGTCCTGTGGGATCTAGCGACTGAATTTCACTGTCATTATCACCATTCCACCAACAAGCACCTCTTCCTGAGTAGAATCGGTCAAAGACCCATTGTGCTGGAAGGATTTGTGTCCAGGGTGGGGGTTAGTCTTGAGCCAGAAGGGCATCACACTCCTCTGACCGCTGAGACTGGCTGCCATGTGTTAGCTGGGTTAACTGCCATGAAGCTGTGCAGTCACACCATCACCGAACATCTCCCTTGGTTGGCATAGTATGGAAATACTTGGTGAAAATAAAAAGAATATTCCAAAGGGGGGCTCCCACTGGATGACTTCATTGTGAGTTACTGCCTAACAGACACACTTGGGGCGGGGGGAGGGGGACAAGTCAATGTACTTGGTAGAGGACGAGGACATTCTGTCACAAGATGCTAAATAGAGAGATAAATAAATAGTAAATATCCATCCAGTAAATAAATAGATAAAGACAGAAAAGCAGGCACACATAGACAGACAGGATGGAAGGAAGGAAGGAAGGAAGGAAGGAAGGAAGGAAGGAAGGAAGGA
>JADRCD010211112.1:0-22991 GCA_019843815.1 Montemys delectorum | reverse complement strand
GGAAGGAAGGAAGGAAGGAAGGAAGGAAGGAAGGAAGGAAGGAAGGAAGATAAGTAGCCTACATTTTCCTCACACTCCAAATGGAAATGGAACTGAAAGTCAGAATTGTAAATGCATCTACGTGTGACAAGGGATGGGCAATGTCATCTAAACCTAGTCTCACTTAAAACTGGTCTCAAGTGAATTATTATCTCAACATGAACATTTTTTTAAGTGCTCAAGTCTATGTTTCTCAAAGAATGACACCCAAATATGGACTGTGCAGGATTTAGTTACTGCTGGCCTCCTGGGAGCCCTTGGCAAGTCATTAAAACTTGAGCCTCGAGATTCTGCAAACCTTTTTCCAGGGTCTAGCCTGGGGAGTCTGCCTGATCCTCCCATTAGAGCCCCTCTACCCCCAGACCCCCAGGCCTCCCACATCTAGGCCAAGGCTCATGAGGCCTCAACCCTTGTCAAAGAATGACAGGCAACTAAGGAGTTCTGAGAGTGGAAGAAGCAGTCTTCCTCTGGGAAGGGCATGCCACTTGATCAACCCTGAGAACACACGCACTACTAATGTTATCCAAATTGAGAAGGTTATATTTGTGTATTTAAAAACACACACATGGCTGGTGAGATGGCTCAGCTGTTAGGAGCACCGACTGCTCTTCCAGAGGTCATGAGTTCAAATCCCAGCAACCACATGGTGGCTCACAACCATCTGTAATGAGAGACCAAAAATAAAAAATAAAATAAATTAGCCAGGCGGTGGTGGCGCATGCCTTTAATCCCAGCACTTGGGAGGCAGAGGCAGGAGGATTTCCAAGTTTGAGGCCAGCCTAGTCTACAGAGTGAGTTCCAGGACAGCCAGGGCTATACAGAGAAACCCTGTCTCAAAAAAAAAAAAAAAAGAAAAAGAAAAAAGAACACACACACACACACACACACACACACACACACACACACAAAGTTAATGAGAAAAAAAAAGGCCATGGCTTTGAGACTGTGATTGCTATCTTGGTTGTCAACTTGACAACCAAGTGGATCAAGTAAAATCCAAGCCAGCTACTGGTCATGCCTACGGAGGACTTTTCCTGAATGCATCATTTGAAGTAGGAAGATCTGCACTTAATGAGGGACACACCTTCTCCCAAGAGCCTATAGAAGCACAGGGAAGAAGAGAGGTTTTGCTTCTTGCCTTCTTGCCCTCGCTCGCACTGCTGCCGAGGCAATCCTTATTAAGGAATTAAGAAATAGGCTCTAACGCCAACATACACTGAAGACCAGTTGAAACATCCAGCGTCAGACTGAACAACTACAGGACTCTTGGATTTTCTGTCAGGAGACAGCCATTGTTAAACTAGTTGGACCTAATTAAATCATATATACATACATATGTATATATGTATATATATATGTAAATATGAATGGATAGATAGATATTCATTCAGCCTAGCTCTCTCCCTAGAGAATCCTGAATAATACAGAAAACAAGAACATGGTACCTCGGAGAAGTTAGAGGGAGGAAAGGAAGGGAAAAAATTATGTGGTTATATGACAACCTTAAAAACAAAAATAAGTAAATATATAAATACCCGAGAGTCCATTACTTTACCTGGAAAATGGGTTCTCAGGTTTTGTGTCTCTTACCCAAAATTCTGAGGACCAGAAGTGTTTAGGATTTCAATTTTTCTTCCAGATTTTGAAACATCTTTGAGTTAATAACATGACACACCAGAGATATATCATTAGCCTAAATATAAAAATCACTTACATTTCACAGATTCCTTACTCACAGAGCCTGGCTTTCATTGTCTCTGGACCATGAGGTTACATGAGATTTCATAGTGAACCGAGATACACACACAAGAATCTAACAAAGCACAGGGCTTGGCTGAATTCCTCTCTGCCATGGCATTGTTGAGGAAGGCTGACGTCAGCTTCTTTTCCCCATTGCTTCCCACTTTCTTTCTTGAGAGAGTCAATGAACTGGAAGCTTTTCATTTCAGCTCGGCTAGCTAAACAGCGAGCTCCCAGGATCCTCCTGTCTCCAACCCTTAATTCTGGGGTTAAAGGCACATGTCACCACGTCCAGCTTTTTTGTGGGTACTGGGAATTTGAATCGGGGTCCTTTTGCAGCAAATACTCTTTTTATTTTATTTTATTTTTTAAATCTCACGAAGTGACTGAGTTTCTTTTAATTTCTTTCTTTCTTTCTTTCTTTATTTATTTATTTATTTATTTTGGCTTTTTCGAGACAGGGTTTCTCTGTATCAGCAAGTACTCTTACTCACTCCCTTACCCCATCCCCCTCACTCCCTTACCCCATCCCCCGAAAAGGTATTTTTAAATTACTGCAACATCAGTAATTAGTGAGAAGGGACTCTGGCTGGAGCTGGTCCTTCCCGTTCCATCCCCACCATATAGGAGAACATGGAGAGAATCAGGCCTTTCAGAGGAGTACCCCCATATTCCTGAAGGCATCAGGCCAAGGACTTGAGAAATGTTGTCTGAGAAATTGAAATCTGAATACCACTGGAGGCTAAATCCTCTTTGACCCTTACACCATATTTCATGTCAGACACTGTCAGCATCTTCAAAGCAATGGCCGCTCTAATGAATGAGCTGGGATCCTCAAGCTTCCCCTTTACACTTCTCTTTGCCACGTCCAGATTCTTTGTCTGAAAACATTAGGCATCCTGCCAGCCCCCTCCCCCCACTGCTTTCCCTCCCTCACCTGCTGGTCAACAATCCAATCACCAAAGGATACAATAGTGGTTTGAGTTACATCGTTTCCCCTTCAAATCTGTATGTGAATTCTACTCCCTCCACACAGCATAGTCTTACGTGGAAGCAGGGTTCTGTTGATTGATACAATTAGCCAACATAAAGTCATACAGAGTAGGTGGGTCCCCTAATCCATTGTTGTAGCCAGACAGAGACGTTTGTACACAGGAAGGTTCAGAGATTGAAACAGATTGAGAGTCCAAAGACTGAGGAACACAAGACTGTGAGCAGGCCAGTGGAAACTAGATGAGAGAGTACCTTAAGATTCCAAGCTTCAGAGTGAACCCACGCTGTGATACATTTTGGGACCATCATCCTCCAGGCCATGATACTATTGGCCTTAACCTAACATAGCCATGAACTAAGCATGATCTTCACATGGACTCCCAAGCAGCTGTGTCCTATTATCTCAGAGAATCTTGAAGCTGTGCTATAAACTCCAGGCCAGAAATCAGTGAGAGCTGTATGTAGTAAGGTCAGGGTGAGAAAGAAAGCACACATCTCTCCAAGGTCCCATCACTCACCTCGGCCTCCCCTAATCAGACTGCAATCACAGCTGGAGAAATGCTAGCTCAGACTGTCTATGGTCTGCAGCCTTGCTCAGCTCCCTTATAAGGAAAAACTATGCCCTTGAAAGTCCTGTGGATTGGAATAGCTTCTCTGAATCTGAGCTTTCTGATAAGGATGAGAGCCCAAAGCCATTTTCCCTCTTCAGTAAAAATACAACAAAGTCAAGAGGGAAAGAATACCATAAGAAACCAGTCCTCTCTCTCTCTCTCTCCCTCTCTCTCTCTCTCTCTCTCTCTCTCTCTCTCTCTCTCCCTCTCGCTGTCTCTCTCCCTCTCTCCAACTCTTTCTCTCTCTCCCCCTCCTCTTCTCCCCCTTTTCCTCCCTGTCCCTCTCTCTCCATTCCTCCCTTTCTCTGTGTCTGTCTATCTGTCTCTCTTCCTCCTTTCTTCCCTCCCCATTTTTCCATCCCTTTCTCTGCCCCGTCCCTCAGCAGAGGGGTCCACTGACGCAGACAATTCTTCCCCACTGGGACGAGTCTCCTTTCCTTTCTTTGCTGTGCATTCACCAGAATAGAGATATTAGCTTCTGTCCCCGGGTGTGATGATGATACATAGGCCAAGGTCAGCGGTCCCATCAGCCACTGAGGTTGCTCTCTCTGGCAACCACAGATAACCACTTACCTGGCAGGGCTCCTTGCCTGTACTTCAATTCATGTCTACAGTGTCCCTTATCTCACAGAAACACCTGTCTTTCTGCAACAGAAAAAAATTCATAAATTATCAATAGTCCTTGAATGTTTTCTAACGTCTCTGTCGTGATTTTATGGGAGAACTGAGTTGAGAAAAGAATGTGGTGCTAAAGTTATCCATGTGTGTGTACAGTAATACCTTCTTCCATGTTCTAGAAAATAGAAATTCTGACTTCAGTAGATCAAAAGATTTTTAAATAAAAGCCCCATTACTAATAGGGCAAATGTTAGCGTGTTTTAAAACGCACTAGCATTCATGGAGGCTCCAGTCTTCGAAGCACACTAGGTTGTGAGAGAAAGCCATGAGACTCTTAAATTCTCTCCACTGCCTGAAGTCTACAAATAAGACACAAACAGAATGTATCACCACTAAATATTCCACATATTTTTGTTTTTGTAGTTGTTGTTTTGGCAGCATCTGACAGAAGCATCTGATGGAAGGCCGGCTGGCCTTCCACTCTAGATCTATATCCAAGGATGACCTCAAATGTCTGATCTTCCTGCCTCCACCTCCCAAGTTCTGGGATTACAAGAGTAAAACAAGATGCCTGTGTTATGTAGTGGTGGGAATCAAACTAGTGCTTTGCAACTTCAAGGCAAGCATGCTTCCAACTAAGCTTCTCCCCCTACCCCAGATGCTCTTCTTTTTGAGGACTATGTCTCCATATTACATATAGAAACATTGGATTCATATTACACCTCCCCCAGTCAAATATACTTTCTCACAGCACCTGCCTGTCAGCTTTCACTGGTGACTGGATAACTGGGTACTTGAATGAAACAGCAAATGACTTTTCCTGACACAAGAATGCATCTCGAAAGCACCTGGCATCGGGGTCTCACTGGAGAAAGATTGAGCAGATAGCCTTGCAGCTCTGGGTAATACCTCAGGGAGGGGACAGAGAATTCTTGGCTAGCCTTGTGCTGTAGAGACGGGGCTGGGGGTGGGTGGGGTAGGTGGAAAGCAAAGCAGACATCTTATCCTTAGGGAGCTCAGACTGGAAAGAACTGACCTTGCACTGTACAATCACGACCCAGCCATGTCAAGACAGGCTGAAGCCTTGTGCCTGGGAGGCAGCTGCGTGTCCACAGAAAACAAAGGACAGGAAGACTGTTATAACCCTGATCATTGCCTTTATGTATTCCATACGTTGAGAAAACCAGTCGGAAAGCCGAGGCCAACCATACAGAACTAGAGCATGATGTTCACTGTGTTTTACTGAGGCAAAACTGAGCCACAAGGTAAATTGTAAGACAGACTACTGAGTTCTTATCTGTCATGCTGAACAAGACTGAAGTGGCAGGGTATCAGGATGGGCAGCAAAAACTACAGAGCTGAACAGATTGGCTTTGAATCATCTCCCCATCTCCGAACTGGAGACCATGGACCAGATCCATATCTGCTCCAAGACCAGGCTTTGTGTATAATGTGTGACGTACTTCAAGGGGGTGGGTCTTATGCAGACTGAGTGACTGGACACACAATATATGGTGTAATAATAAATGCACAAAATACCTGAGATGCCCAAACAATACATAAGCCAAAGGGTTCCTGAATGACACCAAGGTAACATTCTCAAATAGTTTCTACCCAGTGCACCTGACCTCGGGTTCTGATACTTTGATATAGACAGCATTTTATTTGGTGATTTTATTTTTCTTGTATCCATGACCTGTTTTTCTTTGTCTAGAATTCTAAGGTGTAATAACAGTTCTGGAGTATTAGGTTTTTATAACTCTTGCATTTGGGAATTATTCCACAAAACCAGACTCCTCCTGTGTATCACTCACCTTCCTCTTCTCCCATCAACATCAGTTTTCGGGTGCACATTTGTTTAAGTTAACCATGTATGGTAGGGAGCCCTGCCTGTTGTAAGACACGGTTCATTTTATAGAAAATGCAACACTTAGGAAGACACCCAAGTGAGAGTTCAGGAGACCACAATGAAAGATGCTCCCAAGCTGACTCCAGAGCCTCATGCCCAGGATTTAGAAAACGCACAGCTCTCTGTGTTCCCTCACTAGACCATTTCCATAGCATCTAAACAAACCTCAAGTACAGAGAGCTGTTTGACAACAAAATTAGTCTCACATTAATTTATTTGAAAAAAGTAACATCATCAGGTTTTCCGAATTATTACAAAATTTAAATCAAGACTGTATTCTTCATGTATACAAACAAATCTATCCAATCAACAACAAGCCTTCTTTATTACAAATGATATGATACTGAAAAATAAACCTAAAGTCTTGAGCAAATAAGCCTGCAAAACGCCAGAGGTATTGGAAGGCTGCTCAGAACAGCCAAACCCAAACCTGCTTAAGAAATTTCTTACTTGGTTCAATTGGCCTAAGATAAGAAATGACACATTCATCTCTAAGGATAAAACTATTTACATTTTCTGAACAAATGCCTAGTATTCAATTATTAATATAAGTTCCAGGACAAACTAGAAGGATAAGCAGATTACTATTTAGAGATAAATCAGTCAATAAAACTGGACCTCAGAGATAAACCATCACTGACGCTCTGAGATACTTCAACATGACAGACATGAGATGACAGAATGCCTAATGAGAAACTGCAGCACACACCAACTGGCAGGGAATTTCAGGAGGTGCATAGACACTTTTTTTTTAAATGACAGACGTTCAAGATGAAGGACTTCTTAAAGGAATTTTTAGCAGGTAGGGTTAAAATTAGCAATCACAAAAAGAGGTCAGCTGAAATACTTTGTTTAAGTATAAAAGAAAAAAGAAACCACAGTATACAAGACCTATATACTAGGATTACATTGTTGACACTTGTGCAATTAGATTTCCAGGCTACAAAAAGAAAGAAGGTAGAACAAAGGAATGTGGAAAGATACATGTGAAATGTTAAGAATTTATTAAAATTATTGAAAGAGAATCATCCTTAAACCCAAAGATCCCAGAGAGACCTAAGCTGTTATGCTTACAGAAATCCTTTTTCTTTATTCCTTTTTAGGTTTTTGGTGGTGGTGGTGGTGGTGGTTGTGTAGAGAAAGAGTTGAGGCTGGTCTACTCACTAGGTAGATCAGACTGCCTTTGAAGTTTTGGTGATCCTCCTGCCTCAGCCTCCTCAGTACTAGGATTACCAAACTGTGCCTAAGTGCTGGGATTCAATTGCTTCTTTGACTATATGACAGAGGTTAAGGGGTTTCTCTTAAAGTGGTAGATAGTAGATATTTTATGCTTCCCAGTCATATCTTCTCTGATGAGTCACTCTACTTTACTATTTCAGCATGAGAGCAGCCATAGACCAAACATAAACAAATGCAGACGCCTGTGAGCCAAGACAAGCTTATTTTATAAGAGCCCTGCATAGTGCTACACAGTGATAGTCCAGGCTCTGTAGAGCTAGCCTGTTCTACAGATAGAGATTGTCTCAAAACAATGAAATAATGTGGTTTTGTGTATACAGACACAATTATCTACAGAGCCAACTGCTACTTTAAAATAAAAGTCTCTTGGAAAAAAATTTTATACTATAAATGAAAGAGGGATCATCATGCACGAGAAAGCTCCTTGTGGTTAAGTACAAGATGCATGTTGTAAACTCTAGGGCAGAAAGCTCCAAGAACTTAGTCTAGGATATGTACTTGTTCAAAGTGCAGAGTTTAAATGGAGCCACCTTATAATGAAGTAGACAATGCCCCAACTAAACATTGTACACCACCAAGTAAAACTTCCAAAAATTGGGTTACACCTTACTGAGTCCATGGCCAAAGAGATTCCGTAGACTCTCCTCCTAACATCATAACTGATTGCCAAAGCTGTCAGTTACTCTCCATAACCTGATGCTGGATCATAGCCTAAGGCCTTATAACTGGAAACAAACTTACTTATGTCATTGAACACAGAGAATTGAGCTGGTGCTCCTAGAAGCTTTACCCTTCCTGACTAGTATTGATGGTGATAAAAGGTATTTTGCAGTCTACTAGAAGAAAATCATCAGTATCACCCAGCTGCAAATCCTCCTACCTACAACAGTGACTTGCCTGAAAGATATACCAGTACAACAGTGGCCACATGTTATAGGAGACTCTGTGAGATGGATACCATATCTAAACTGTTAAAGCAGTTTATTCTTCTTCTGAAAGAGCCTAATGATAAATGACTCCAACTGACATATTACCATAACTATAGAGTAGAGCAGCACTCAGCTCTCATCAGAGACACTCCTTGCAATCAATGGTAACCAATGCAGAGACCCGCAAGTGGACAATGTACCCAGAGAGAGACTTTGGAGCATCTTAAATAAGGTGCCTTTATCACACTCCTCCCCTCGAGGTTCAGGGATGTATCTCTGCAGAACAGGAGGCCAAAAGATAGTAAGACCCAGAGGTGATAGATGACTCCAGGATAGCAAGATCCAAACACAACAGGATTAATGCACTTAGGAGCTCATGGAGATGTGATACATGCACAGACATACACAGGTTCAGAGCAGACGAAATTCCAGGATAGGGAAGGGATATGGACATAAAGTCCCATCCATATCCAGGGAGCTATTGATACTTACAAGGAAATGGAAAGTGACGTATTAGTAGGTATAGCAATCATACTCCCAGGCAGATCCTATGCCCAGGAGGAATTGACCAACACAAAATGAACTCTGTGTGTGTGTGTGTGTGTGTGTGTGTGTGTGTATGTGTGTGTGTGAATGTGCATATGTGAGTATATGTATATGAGTATATAACTATGTGTATATATGTAAGTGTGTGTATATGTATGTGTGAGTATGTGTGTGTATATGTTATTGTGTGCATAAATGAGTTTATATGTATGTATGTTGTGTAGTGTGTATATGTGAGTATGTGTATGTATGTAAGTGTCTAAGTGTGGGTGTATATGAATGTGAGTGTATGAGTGTGTGTGTACGTATGTATGGATATGTGTGTTTGTTCTTCTACTTCTGCACCAGCTGAGATGAGCATCCTGAAAGCTGACTGCACAATGGCTCTGTGATACCCAGCTGCAGTCAGCAGCAGCAGCAGCAGCAGCAGCAGCTATACCAACATGTGTTCAGTAGTACTAAGTACATCATTAGTAGCTGGATTCTCCTGCATGAAACTGCAAGTTGTGTTGTGCTTTCTAGAAGTTCAGGGCCTAGGCATTTCTGCTGAATCACAATCAGGAAATCAGACGATGGGATTATAGCAATCCCTGTGCTGGCTCCCTTGTTCCAGTCACTTGAGACTCTTCCACAATTTGGTGTGGAGTGACAGTGATTGAAGTACCTTCTCATAATTTAAAAAAAAAAAGTGAGTTTAACAATCAAGAGATCTTTTGTGCTTATGAAATTCCTGGCATAATTTAGATTAAACTTAGTGTACAGAGGCAGCTTGATTCTACAGTGGCTCCCTTTGCTGTCCCCTCCTGCACAGCCCATCCTGATCCCTTTCCTCTCAGTTTGCTTAGATGTGTTGTCTTAGTTAGGGTATTACGGCTGTGAACAGACATCATGACCAAGGCAACTCTTATAAGGACAACATTTAGTTGGAGCTGGCTTACAGATTCAGAGGTTCAGTCCATTATCAGCAAGGTGGAAGCATAGCAGTGTCTAGGCAGGCATGATGCAGGCAGAGTTGAGAATTCTACATCTTCATTTGAAGGCTGCTAGGAGAAAACTTACTTCCAGGCAACTAGAGATGAGGGTATTAAAGCCCATGTCCACAGTGACACACCTACTCTGCCAAGGCCACACCTGGTTAGAGCCTCTCCCTCGGCCAAGCATATACCAACCATAACATGTGTGTTTTCATGCATGCATGCTTTTCTTCTGAGGGATTTTAGGCTATTGCATCCTTCTTAAATGGTGGGGCAAATAATACTCATTTCATATTGCATAAGGAAAATGAGCTATGTGGGCATTCCATGTAAGCACTGGTAGATTATTTATCTAAGTAATTGTGAGAGACTAATTAGAAAAGCCATGCACTCGTTGATTTACCTTGAGGCAGAACACCTGAACATCTGAGAGAATTACAGCCACGGGTAGTATGATGTGTTGTAAACACTGTACCATGGTTTTGTGAATTGACTGTCATCAGGCAGGATTTTTTTCAGACTGCTGAGATTTCATATGCTCGCTTTCTGCCTCAGTCTATACTGAGACAGGGGAGTGCTGTAGTGTACTAATACTAGCTACGTGGCGATGGAGCAGGCTTTTCTTTTCCAAATTATAGTTTGGGGCAAAGTAATACTCCTCTGTAGCTGATGTCACATGTAAGCACATGTAAACTGGAGCAGAAAACGCTTTTACTGCAGGCCACCACCCTCTGTTTCCCTCCTTTTCCAACTGTGGAATCCTCTAAAGATTTTTTTACTTTGAGAGATTATATCCTAATAACAACAAACACTGACATTAGCATCTCTCAGTAACTTAACAAATCTTTAATGTTTGTTTTCAACCTGAAAAGTCTCCATTGGAAATACTCCCCAGTTTCTATCCCTGAGCCCAGTCCTCAGCCCCAACTGCTGTTAGATGCATTGCTTTCTAGTCCAAGTTGAGACGCGATTACCAGGAAATGTGTGGCTGTCAAAGGATACCTTGTAAGGATGGGTTCTACCCTTCTGTCACACGGATGCCTCTCACAGGCTCTCTTTTCTGTTTTAAATTAGCAACTACACCTTATTCAGCCAACGTACTGTTGCTTTGTCTGTCCCAGGTTTTTGTGTGTATGTATGAGCTGTATGTGCTTTGCTGTGTATTGTGGCTGTGTGTGTGCTCATGTGTGCTTATGTGTGCCGAGAAAGGACAGTGTCTATTTCCTGGCTGCTCTCTCCACAGTGCTGCACTGTGCTGGACAGGGGAAGATTCTTTCTCTCCCTTGAGGGACATGTGTGTCCTTTCTCATCTCTGCCCACATGCTAACCCCTCGCTTCTCAGGAAGAGTCCCATGAGGCTAAACATTCTGGCTTCTGCTGCTGAAGAAGCTGTGGACTTTTGTGCATTTGCTCACTGTGCTCTTAATTTAATGGAGTCGTGCTCTAAGTAACCTGTTTCCTCCTCTCAGCCTTCTTGGTCTTATTTTGTCACATTTTTTTCTGCTTCTGAATTACTACTGAACACATTCACATACACCACTCATACTTAACATACAGATGAAATGGAAGAATAAAGAGAGAGATGGAAGAATAAAGAGGATATAAAATAAAGAACAGTGGTGAACTTCCAATGTCCATGAGACTTCTTCACTTGTCCTTGTTATGGACTTTCATATTACAGTTCTCTCAGGTTGGTGAAGGTCTTGATCCTGGGTCATGGTCTGGAGTTTTAAATAAGACTTTGCAAACCAAATGCTTCATTGTTATCTAAAAACTCTTAAAAGAGGAGAGAGCTGGAAGATGGCTCAGCAGTTGAAAGCACTGACTGCTCTTCCTGAGGTCCTGAGTTCAATTCCCAGCAACCACATGGTGGCTCACAACCATCTGCAATGGATCTGATGCCCTCTTCTAGTATATGTCTGGAGACAGTGACAGTGTACTCATATACATATACATATGTATATACATAGAGAGAGAGAGAACAGAGACAGACACACACATAGAGTAAGAGAAAGAGAGAGAGAGAGAGAAACAGGAGTGATTAACTATCAATAACTTAGCCACTGTCCTTTTAAATGCCTCTTTAACATAGTAGTCACCCTGTGGTGTTGGCCTTTGGTGAAATTCAGGGGTGTGGCCAATGAGCAAGGTTGCCTTGACCACACCCTACCATCCTACCATCCTGTATGTACTGGGACATCCTCTGCCTAGCAGAAGCAGTGACCTGGCAGTACTGGGACATCCTCTGCCTAGCAGAAGCAGTTATCTATTTATGTGAGGTTTGCACTACAGACCAGAACTAACTGTGGCTTTGAAACTGAATTCTGCAACTTATATAAAGCTTATTCATGTTCTTCAGGAATTATATCACTTTACAAGCTCTGTAAATGGGGGTGGGTAGGGCCTGAAATCTGTGTTCATGAAACCCAGAGGGCATAGCTATTAGGGAACACCTGCTGAGCTGAGACCATGCCCCCTTGCTGTCAGTGGGAGCATTTCAATCTGGGCTGCCCATTGGCTTTTAGAGTGGAGTTCATTGTCTCCTTACATATAAACTCATACTCTCCATGTCCAAGTCCACACTCTCCATGAAAAGGAAAATATCAAGAACCCCACCACACACATCACGCTTGTGTTTCATGTACATAGTGAACACCTCTGTTGAAAGGTGCATCCCGTCATTTTAAACATGCATCAAAACATTTGGAAGCTCCAACAAGACATCTCTATTAGTATGTGGGTTTATTGACATAATTGAATGTAACAATGTATAACATTTATCCATTTCTCACTGAAAGACTTCTCAGTGAGACTGTTTTAAGTCCAGGCATTAAACGTTTTTGGTGAGAGTCTACAGTTGGGAAAGGCAGATGGTAAGCAGAATCAGTGGTCTTTTCCAGACTTTCTTTTTCTTTTTTTTTTTAAATATTTATTTATTTATTATATGTAAGTACACTGTAGCTGACTTCAGATGCCCCAGAAGAGGGCGTCAGATCTCATTACGGGTGGTTGTGAGCCACCATGTGGTTGCTGGGAATTGAACCCAGGACCTTTGGAAGAGCAGTCAGTGCTCTTAACCACTGAGCCATCTCTCCAGCCCCTTTTCCGGACTTTCAACCGCTCTCAGTTTTACACCGTGTAAATGAAACAGCTAAGTGATGCAACTGTGCTGTGCATGAAAAATTGCAAGTTCTACAGGAGGTGCCAGATAGCCTGCAGGTTGAAAATAAGAGCGAAGAGCCCCAGCTCCCACGTACCATACACTGTGGATCTAAAACAAGGCCTGGCAGCAAACACAGAATGACAGTCTATTTCCTGTGGTTTATTAAGTTTCGTCCCTGCAGATAAGACTGCCAGAAAAGCAGCTGTGGCTTAAGTGGTCTGGACATTTTACTCATCCTGGACATAAACAAAGACTGGCTCATTTAGATCCCCAGGTCCTCAGCTGCTGGGACAAAGCAGGCATGGCTCATGTAGGCCAAACAGAAAGAGTGATCAAGTTGAAGGGCCCTGGACTGTGATGGATTCCCTGAGTCATTGGGACCCTCAGGGGCCTGAGGCCTGAAACAGAAGAGTCATTGTTAGCCATAGCACCTTGAACTGGCTGACCTGCATGGCACCTCACTGCCAATAAATCCATAACCACGGTGACTGTACCACAGTGTACATTCTCTTAGCAAGTGTATGTGGACCACACATTAATTACTAATGTGAACCCAGCCACTTCGTTTAATCATAAACATGGACTTCATAAATATCAGGGAAGAACAGTATCTCAAATAGCTAAAAAAAAAAACACAACTAAACAAATACAGAAGGCTAATTCTAAATTAAAAATAAAACATAAAAAGAAAAGAAAAACTGCATCTACTACTAAAGGATATGATTTAATAACAGTAAAACACTGGCTACTGGAAGAATTAATTTGTAAAACATATAATTATTTCACAGTGACAGTTGAGTGCTCATGATCTTCTGGGTTTAGTAGAAATATATTCGCTACTGTGTTTTTTTTTTTTTTCACATTTGTTCCCTACAATTTCTTCTCCTGTTCTATTTCTTATAAAGAACGACAGTAATGTGGTCAGAGATTACATAACTAGCAATCACTCATTGCTTTGTTTTGTTGGGACGAACTCAGAGCCTCACAAGCAAGTTCCACCACTGAGCTTATCACTCCCACCCCCCAACCAAGCCTGACAATTACCTTATGCAACTAAGAAATGGGTGCTGTCAAGAAGGGGGTGGGGCCACTGCTGAACTGTCGTGGGATGTAGGTCACATTCATACCTGTCTAGGCATGCTATCAGAAATGTGATAAGTGAACTGGAAGGCTGCAGTGCCCGAGGGAGTCACTGGTCTCACACACACACACACATATCACATTCCTTTTTCTTTTTTAAAAATCAAATATGGCATTCAATTTTTTTCATGTATAGATTTAAAAAAAAAAACTAAAATTAAAACCACAGGCACAAGCCTAGTGGAGAAGTATTAAATGCCACCTTCTCCTGAGGATAATATCAGTTACCCAAAGGTCAGCAAAAGGTCATCTCCCGAACTAGATAAACAATGGGTGGGGGGAACAGACCAATTAAAAGAATCTTTGAGTTTATGGGTCAGTTTGTTAAATTCTCTTCTTATTGTTGACACAGGTAGATTTTCCTTAAGGCTTCCTAGGTGCTCTACCAGCCGACAGAAAAGGGTCCCCGGATGAGAGTGGTACCTGTTTACCCTGCCCGTCTTGGCAGAGCCCATCAAATCAGTGGGGTCAGTTGCTGATGGGGATCACTGGGACAGTGGTAAGTTCCCTTTTTCTTAACTAGAAACAGAACTAAGTTTGCCATAGAGCAACGGCTGTGCATACACCAGTGTCTCCTGGTCACGCTGGGAGCATAAAGCACCCTTTCTAGATTAAAGTCAGCCGGCTGCTGTGCTGAAAGGTCACAGGAGCCATGCGCTAAATGTGTCAAGACTTCCCACTTCTACGCCATTATTCATTTGTCCCCACTCTTGGGTTAGACCACCAAGAACTATCCATTTGCTTTGTGATTTACCGGGACGGGGGACGTGACAGATGGCATCTAGATTCACGTTCACATCTAGATTTCACTTGGCTTCAGCAAATGCACAAAAGAGAGAAAGAACGGGTCTAATAAAACTAGTTCTTCCTCTAAGAAGGCATGGGGACCACAGGGAGTGGCTCCTTAAGGCCTGTGAGATCCCGAGGCACTGCCTAGTCAGCAAATCTTTGCAAGAGGTGGTCCTCTCGCCTCAAGCTGCCACCGGTCGCACCGCCAGAGCTGTCCATGAAGCGGTCGCAGGGGAACTCAATGAGGTCCGCCTCGCTGAGCGCGCACACGGTGGTGCGGGGACGGTGCGACTGGAAGCCTGAGAAGTCCGCGGACACACCAGTGCCCATGGAGCGCAGTGGCCGTCGGGTGGAGTACATGTGGCGAACGTGGACCGGGGCCCCTCCCTTCCTCCTGGCACGCAGCTTCCTCCGCAGCCACCGCGATCCCCAGGCCGCCAGAGCCAGGAGCACCAGCAGCGCGTTGACAGCCAGCAAGACCAAGGTCAGGAGCTGGTAGTCGACGCCGCCTCGACCTCCTGCCTCTGGCAGGGTGACCAACCCTGCGCAGTGGTCTCGGGGGGCCACGGGGCAAACGCGACCCCCGAGCACGCCCTCCACGCACACTAGGTAGGGGGTGTCTCCGCGCAGCTCGTGCAGCGTGGCCGAGTCGCTGCGCTCTGGCAGGTAGACGAAGCGCTGGAACTTGGGCTGCTGGCCAAAGCGGTCGAAGAGCAGGCGGAAGCGTGCGCCGCCCTGCGGCCGGGGGCTGCGATGCTCGCGAACCGCCCAGCGCACCGAGGCGCTGTTGGCGCTCACCGCCTCTACCGTCAGGTTGCACAGAATGAATTTATTGAAGTCACAGGGGTCAGACACCAGAGGTGGCAAGCCGACCCCGCCCTCGGACTGGGCTGCGCGCTGCTCTTGCTGCTCTGACGCTAGGCGCTGCTTTGCCGCGCGCTGCCAGCTGTCTCTGGCAGATGGTGTCCCAGAGGCGGGCTCAGACGTCGGGGTGGGCTCCGTCTCGGGGAGATTGGCTCGGGTGGGACGTCCTCGCTCGGGCTTCTCGTGCAGGTCCAAAGACTGTGGGGCAGAGCCCGGAGCAGCAGCGGCAGAGGGGCCCTGATGCTGCAGGCCAGGTCCCCGTCGGCTCAACCTTAATGCGCTGCGATTGCCCACCAGCTCCTTGGCAGCCCCACTCCAGGCCACTCCTGGTAGAAGTCTTCCCCGCTGCTGGGGCTGCGGCTGCGGCTGCAGTGGTAGCTCCTGCGAGAGACCTGCAGGGGGCGTCATCCCCTCCCCTGAGGCTGTGGGTAGCGGCCACTGCATACTGCCTGCTGTTGGGGAAGGTGAGGGATCCCCGCAAGACCCATTCTGCAACAGTTGGTCATCCAGGTAATCCAGGTACTTGCCCCGCAGGGCCGGGGGGTGGCGACACTGCACGAAGACGGTAAGGAGGCGACCCTGAGAATGCCAGTTGCCCATCCAGCGTTTCAGACCCCGCAACCGGCAGTCACAGGTCCAACCGTTGCCGTCTAGATCTAGCCGGTAGAGAGCTGGACTGGCAGCGAAGATGTCTCCAGAGAGGGCGCTGAGCGCGTTGTCGCGCAGGCTGAGCTCACGTAGCCGGCCCTGGTGGCCAAAGGTGGCGGGGTGCAGAGCAGAAAGCTCATTGCCACTCAGATCTAGTGCTTCCAAGCTGTGCAGAGGCTCCAGTAGTGTCAGGGGGAGCCGGTTCAGCCGGTTGCCTTCCAGGCGCAGCTCACGCAGGGCCTCTAGCCCCCAAAAGGCCTCTGGGGCGAGGTGCGTGAGCTGGTTGCCGCTGAGGGAGAGCAGGCCTAGGCGTGG
This sequence comes from Montemys delectorum, assembly GCA_019843815.1. Lineage (NCBI taxonomy): Eukaryota > Metazoa > Chordata > Mammalia > Rodentia > Muridae > Montemys > Montemys delectorum. Next base: position 6,474 of record JADRCD010211112.1, on the reverse strand, counting down.
CAGGTGCTGGAAGACGCGGGGACCGAGGTGCTGCAGGCTGTTGGCAGAGAGGATGAGAGTAGAGAGGGAGCGCAGAGGGACAAAGGTGGCCGCGTGGCGCAGAGAAGGCTGCAGCTCGTTGGCAGAGAGATTGAGGAATCGAAGCTTACCCAGCTGGGCGAAGGCGTTCTTGCCCAAAAAGCGGATCCGGTTAGATTCCAGATGCAGGTAGAGCAGGTTGCCCAGGGGAGCGAAGACCGCGTCCGGCAGCGCTCCCAGCACGTTCCCGTCCAGCCGTAGCTTGACCAGACTCTCCAGGCCCTCGAAGGAGCCGCGACTCAGGCGTCCAATCTCGTTGCCGTTGGCGTAAAGGATGCGTAACTTGCGCAGCGGAGCCAACGTGCCAGGAACGAGCGCCTGCAAGAGGTTGTTCCCCAGGTACAGCTCCTCTAGTCGCGAGAGCTTCTCGAAGGTCTTGGGGTGGAGAGAACGGATCTGGTTGTACTGCAGATCCAGCCGTCTGAGCTGCCCCAGGCGGTGGAAGTCGAAGGCGGTGATGTTGGTGATGAAGTTGCCGCCTAGGCTGTAGGTGAGCACGTCCTGGGGACTAGGCAGCGAGCTGGTCTTGGGTACCGCGCGAAGCCCCCTGTTGGTGCACAGGAGATGCTGGGGGTGCTGGCAGTCGCAGCGCTCGGGGCACACGGACTCGGCCCGCGGCGGGAACGCCAGGCAGCCGCACACCACGAGCCAGAAGCGCACGGCGCCCACACCCTCCATCGCCGCCCGCCCAGCGCGCTGCGGCCGGATCGTCTTCTGGGCCGGCCGGCTCTGTGTCTCCTCCGCATTCCCCTCGGCCGGGCCTGAGTCGCTAAAAAGGCCTCTTTCGGACTTCGCTGATGCTCGGTCCAGCCCTTCCTCTCCCCTTTGTCCGGGTGGCTTGCCCGGGTCTCCGCAGACCGAGTTCGCGGAGCCAAATCAGAAGGCTCTGGGCGCTCGACGAGTCTCGGGTGCTACTTGTTGCATTTCTGCAGAAAACTGTTTCTTCGGGTGAGCGTCGGGGGCGGGAGGAACGAACAAGAGTTGGTGCTTTTTGTTTGCTCTGAAGTCCGGAGAGCTGGATTCCCTGGCGCGGATTCTCCCCGCCAAGCGGATTCCCCCACTGCAGGCGGGATCCCTTCCAAGAGCTGCTGGGGTGCGGCTTGGCTGCGGAGCACCGGCCTCTAGGCCCACGTCTCCGGCGCCTGCCCGCTCGCGATCCGGGGGGACTCGGAGCGCAGCCGGAGTGGGCAGCCTGGGGGCCGCGCAAGCAGCGTCCGGAAGGGACCCATGTCGGCGTGGAGCGAGCAAACCCGGCGGAAATTCGTTCTTCCCACACTCTGCCCCCCGGGAGATGCAGGCGGAGAAAGAGGAGACGGCGGAGGCAGGACAGACCCCGGCTGGGGGAGGAGGAAACACTAAGTGGCTCCGCGTCTGGTCAGCCCCAGCCCGGACGCCAAGTGAGAAAAGTAGGGATTAAAAACAGCTGTACGGGTCGGCGCGCAGGCTGGGGGCGGGGGTGGATTACCGGGCGAGCAAACGGGGATTGCAGACAGAGACCTTTTTATTTTAGGCCAGTTCGCCGGCGGCTTCGGAGTAGAGGCAACGCGCCTACATTTTACCTACTCTTCTCTTCCCGGTGCCACCCTGCGAGACGTTGAGACAACACGGAGTCCTCTGGCATTCTGCTCCAAGTTTGGGGGAACACAAGATTGCCTGGCAAGGCCATCAGTGGACTGTTGACAGAAGACCAGCTCAGTCCTTTCGAAGTGTTTGGGTTTCTGGTGTCCTTTTGCTAATGTCAAAGGAGAGGCACCACCCCTTTTAGGTTCCGAAACTGAATATTTGCCCGGATCTCGCTCTGGGAAAAACTGTGAAGAAAGCTCAGAAGTAGAACTGTTGTTGTGACTGTGTCACGGCCAGATTTGGCGATTCAGCTAGATTAATTCTCATGCAGTGTTAAAGCCCTTCGTAGGCTCGGAACCCATGCCTGTACAGTAAGCTGCACAGAGCCTTTGGGGATTGCTTCCTGAAGGGCCCTCCTACCTTGTGCCAGAGCTTACAGCAATCTTGAACGTTTTCAGGCTCCAATGTGCTCAGGCTTGGATTCGTTGGGGAGCGGGGGTTGAGGGGAGATCGGATGTTAACGTTTATTATCAATCCACAATAGTGCACCATTTTATCCGGGGTTCCCTTAGGGACTGTCCCTGACAAGAATGAAAACAAGCAAGAGATGGCTGTTGCTTATTATTTGTTCATGCAAAGCAACATTTTGAAAGTAGCCCTTCAGGATTTACTCTGTGCTAGCAGTGTGGAAAGTTAGAACACATATCCTGGCTTCAGGAGGCTGACTGTCCGTAATGGGAAGGGAGGAACACTGACAGATCACATAGGAAAGTGAGCAAGACACAGAGAAATCTGCAAAGATTCAAATAGTTTAGTCATTCCATTATGTCATTGTCTTGTTGAGCAGTTTACCAAGGGGAGTGATGGAGCCATGTGCCGAACCTGGCAAGGTGATAAATGAAGACTTCATGGATAAAGGAGCGACCCCAATTTTGGTGGGAGATGGGTCTTGGACTAAACAGGTAAGTCAATAGTGAAGTGCACCCAGTTCTCTGTGATTTGCTTTGAGCTTCAAATAAAAGGCAACCATGGAGACACAAGTGTTTGTTTTACTAAAATGAAACAAGGAGTTTATTTTTCAGCTATTGTGACAACCCCAAACTACTGATTCCTATGAGTGTAGCTGCAGGAAGGAGGAGGACCTGTTCTTGTATGGTGTTATATACCTTGCCAGCTCTGCTGATTTTGGCCAGAGACACTGTCCTTGCCGGGAGCAAGGATCATATGGAGTTTACAGAAGAAACAATCCCCAAGTGCTGCTGACTTTTAGGTTGAACTGTCCCCAGAGATGCCTGGGAAGGATCTGCCTTCCAAGTACCCATCTCCTATGGCAGATAAGTAGAGATCAGTTTGGAAGCTGAGAGACATGGAATAGGGAATAGAAGAAAGCAAATCTAAATGACTGCCATGAGTCCATATCACCTCTGGACTGTCTGCAGACATTCTCAGAGCTGGGATAAGCAAAGGGAAGGGTACCTCTACGTGGTTCTGCAGGGTGGCTGTGTCACTTAACCTCCCTTACAGATATAGACACCTCTAAGTAATACTGACAGATTTGTCCAATAGCTAAAGATAATGCATGTGTACACACACACACACACACACACACACACACACACACTGCCTAGTGTCAAATATTCCCACCGGGAGCCTGGATTGCCAATGAAAAAACACCACCCATAGCTTTGTGTCAAAGACAGTTGCTCTTCTATCACATTCTATTTTCTTGAAGCAACCCACTTACTACTGGTAGTTAACAAAATGAATATAATGGGACATATTTCAAGTTAATAGGCACAGTTTCTGATGATAGGTGTTGCTGGCACCCTCAACTCAGCATCAGCAAGGAAGAATATTTTGAAATTTACAGTAGCACACAGCACACAGATTCCTTCTCAAAAAAACAAGTGTACCTTCTTGAAAAGGATGTGGTGTGAGGTCAGCTTTACAAGTGAGTGGCATTTAAATAATCCAGAGTAAATTGATAAGATATTTCTATAATATGATATGCCCATGTGTTTGGTTTATTTTCTGATAACATTTCTCATTCAGGAATTATACTAGCATTTTACTTGAATTTCAATCTTAATCTCCACAACCACCACCCTCACTTCCATAGCAAAGAGCTGTAACCGATCCAAATCTACATTTGCTTGGAGGACTTACTGCTACTGGAACACTAGAGAGAAGCAGCCTTGAGAACTCACTGGGAGGGAGTCAGAACTCATAAGGTGCAGAGCTGGACCACAGGGTGGTACCAGCTGGCGGGAGGCTGCTGATCAGGCAGCCTTGATGGGACCCAATGATGAGAACTGAGAGGTGGAGCTGGGAAGCTCCAAAAAACGACCCCAGGATGCTCCAGGAAGCCTGTGCTGGGTTTCAGAGCCGAGGTTATTACCTACATGAAAGTGACTGATGTTGGAGGAGAAGCCTAAAAAGACATGCAGTGCACGGATTCAAGAAGTTTCAACTCTACTTTTATCCTTGGTGTAAAGCTGAGTCCCGGTTCTTCCTCCCTGCCCCATGCTCCCAAAAATAAGACTTAGACTCAAAATATATTTACCATATATATTTTACTCAAAATATATTTGGCCATATAGTTGGGCTCTTCTCTGAATAGATCATAACTTAAAATAAAACATTTATTTTAATCTACATCCTGCCACATGACTGGTTATCTGTGCTTAGGTACCATGTGACCATCTCCTCACATCTTCCCCAGGTGAATCTCCCATGCCTTGCTCTATCCTAGCATCCTTTCTGCCTCTGCATGTTCCACCTCCTGTTTCCTGCTTAAGCCATGGGGCTATCAAATTTGTTATTGACAAGTGCCACATCTATCCACATACAGACAGACATAAGATATATTCTCTAAACCTCGGGATGACGTATACTGGCTCAATTCTTCAGCAGCACCATACAACAGTGGCTCAATGGGATGTTTTGAAACAGTTGTTCCTTTCATCTCCTTGAAAGGTTTCACCAGAGAGTAGACATTACACCCTGCAGTGAGAGAAATCTATACTTAAATAAATAAAATAGGTCCTTGGTTTTGGTGATATAGTTGGCAAGTGTGGAGCAAACATCTGGATCAAGATATTCACCTGTACAGCATCCACCTGAGCACTGATGATATTATACAGTGAGCATCACCCTTGGAGAATGGTAAAATGGGCTTCTTTCCCATGTCCCATGTCTTGAAGGGCCATGTATCCGCTTTCCTCAGATAGTGTCCTTTCTGCTAAGAGCAGTATTTCAGGTCTCCACAGAGATGTGCCTTCCACTGCCAAGAGCATTCCTGCTCAAGGTTTCTGGGACCCAGGATTTTACTGTCTATTTTACTGAGTCTTTATAGGTCTTGTTCAGTCATTCTGGGAGCCATTGGGCTGCATGGTGTATAGCCTATCAGCCAAGAGAAGTCCAAGGGACTTCTCTTAGGAAGCCAATCTTGAGACAGGGCTGGGGTTTCCCAATGGGATATGCTCAAGAAAACACTGAAAACATGGGGAGTAAGGACTGTAAAGGGGACCTGGGGACCTGGGACCTCCTTTCTTACTAGTTCTAGGCTCTTTGAATATCAGAGAGGCCTAAAAGACCAAGGCGCAAAATTATAAGGGTTTAATGAAAAACACTTTTAAGTAAGTATGAGTTCTTTATTCTAATGTAGCTAGATAAGGCAAAGTCATGGCTGTCTCCATCCAAATAACTGTCTCGTAACTATAAACTGTCTAGTAATTATAACCATTTTGTTAATGGCTAGATTCCAGCTTGATCAGGTTCTGGGAGAGTCAGGTATCGATTATGTTTCCATGTGTAATTGACGTATTCGCAGCTGAAGATCATGGAAGGAATGCTACTCAGAAGATGACCTGTGCACTGTGCATTTTGAAAACGTGCACTCCAAATCTCCACCACACTGGGGGGTGCTTCAGTCAACACAGCCAAAAGGGTTGGGGCTGGTCTCATGGCACATACATATGCTACGGGGGTCCTCAGATGCTCTCTCCCAGGCAAGGAATCTTCTTGGGCTTGCCGGGGATATACATGGGTGTCTTTCCTAGAAAACCTGTGATCCCCTTGAACTTTCCAAATAAAGATCCGAAGGAGTCTGGGCTGCCTCTTCAGCAGCTCCTGGGCTGAGATGGCGGTCCCGGATAGGGTGAAGGTAGGGTTAAGAAGAACGTTCTGGCCAAGGCTCCTCTGGCAAGGGGTTGGAGATGGGGGTGGGGATATCAGGACCCAGAGCCAGCCAAGCCTGCTGGAGCAGCGCCTGGAGCTTTCCCAGGGCAGCCAGCAGAGCAGGCAGCTGTTTCCTCACTATGTGTGAGCCAACTCCAGATAGACAGTGTGGCCTCTGACACAGACAAGGTAGAAACCGGAGAGTTCCCCGTGGTCTCTTACCACGGTATCAAAGTAATCAAATGAACCTCCCCAAAGTTGGTTTTCACTACCTAATAAATGAGCTTTCTCTGATCCCCAATCTGAAAAACAAATTTCTTGTGCTAGGGATGGGACTCTGGAAAGTGAATGAGGGAGTCACTGGTTTAAAATCTGCCAATGCACATTTTTTCCCTTTGGGGCATAACAGCAGTGCAACTATCTGGATAAGTACCAGAATGTCTGGTGACAAAGTCACAATGTATGCTCATGAGTTCACTAGATGATTTTTTTAAAAGACACACTCAAGTTTGAGAGCAGACAATACTTGAAATCACTTCCTTATGTCTGATGGGCTGATCACAAAGGCTGAATATAAATAAGTGCTTGAGACTACAGATACTTTATATTTTAGAGGTAGGTGTGTGTGTGTGTGTGTGTGTGTGTGTGTGTGTG
>JADRCD010211111.1:0-20881 GCA_019843815.1 Montemys delectorum | reverse complement strand
TTTTTTTCAAGTAACATTTCTATCCCCTTAATTCCTACCCTTGGTCTTAAGGGAACTGAAATAAAGTTTTTCATTTTTTCAATGCAGGAAGAGTAAGGCTATATAATTAAAATTGTTTGTTGTTGTTGCTTACTGTGGTTCTCTGTCTTAGAGGCTCCTGCTTCATTACATGTTGCTGAGCTTTCTTCTTCTTCAATCATTTTGGGTACCAAATACAAATGTAACATTTATTCAGCAGATATAATTATCATCCCAGAGGTTTTACTTTGAAGAACTCACCCTTTCTAGGTCTTTCTGAACTCTAGCTTTTGGAATCAACTGAGATGTTCTGGCTCAAGCTCCTCTCCAAGTTGACTGATTCAATATGGCTTCTCTTGGTTTCTCACTGAATTGCTAGGCCTGGACTCACACTAAATTTGGTCATATGTTTTAATCTTCCGACTTCCTCTCATTCTCTGGCTCATTCTAGCTTGTTCTCTCTACAACCTATCTCTGTAAAACTCAACAGAAAAAATGTGTTCTCTCTCTCTCTCTCTCTCTCTCTCTCTCTCTCTCTCTCTCTCTCTCTGTGTGTGTGTGTGTGTATGTGTGTATGTCTCTGTCTCTGTCTGTCTCTGTCTGTCTCTGTCTATGTCTATGTCTATGTCTCTCTCTCTCTCTCTCTCTCTCTCTCTCTCTCTCTTTCTGGAACTGCTCTCCTAAGTCTTCTCTGTCCTGTCTGGTCTCTTGAGAGTTTGGCAAATCCTATCATGACTCATTCTGTCAAACCTTCCTTTAATTCCATACTTTGTTTGACTTTCAATTAGATATTATTTTCAAACATGGCTGCTTCTTCTACAAGCTAACTTTGCTTTCATTGGGATTAAAGGTGTGTCTGTATTGCAGCCAGTGTGATTAGAGTAGTGTGGAGCATCTACATTCCACCCAGAACACACAACCCTAGAAGGTCTTTGAATGTGACCCCCTTGCCAAAATAGCCATATTTCGAGATTAAAATTTCTCCACACAGATGATACTTTTTATAGTTACAACTAATAAAAACAAAGGGATTCTAGTGGACATTGGTGAGTAGATGCAACTACAGTGGAACAATACTTACTCATGATCCAATGCTCCCTTAGAACCTCCTAGTTTTCTATGTCACTTGCATAATCATAATTGATAATCCCTTGCTGTATGTGCTCCAGGAGCATCCAATGTGATCTTATAACAAAGACAGAGACTGTTCCTCCATGTTTCATTTGAAAACAATGCAAGTGTTTGTACTGCTTCTGCCACAGCTATTGCATGCTGTCTTAGTTACTTTTCCTGACTTCGATGACAAAATAGCTCCCCAAAACCAACTTTAGAGGGAAAGTGTTTAATTTTGTTCACAGTTCAATTCTGCTGTCATGCCCATGACAGAGAGAAATCTGGGCAGCAGGAATTTGATACAGGTGGTTCTATATTATCTGTAATTTTAAAAAAGTCAGAAATGTTGAAAGAATGAATGCTACTCCTGAACTGTCTTTTCTTCACTTGTACAGTCATTCAGTATCGCAGCTGGTGAAAATGTTCCAGCCAAAGTGAGTGGGTCTTCTCCACCACCACTAATACCATCAAGATGATCTTTTACACGCACACCCAGAGGCTCAGTTCCAAGTGATTATTCTTTCCATCAAGTTGGCAGTTAACATCAGTCGTCGCACACAGCCTACCTAAGTTCAAGGCTGGGACACAGCCTACCTAAGTCCAAGGCTGGGACACAGCCTACCTAAGTCCAAGGCTGGGACACAGCCTACCTAAGTCCAAGGCTGGGAGGAGAGGTGGCTGATAGACTCTGCAAGTGCCATTCTTATCTCTTTGTTATAAAGCAGTATATTCATGTAACTAAACCCTTTTCTTGTGAAATTAAAGTGGCAGAGTAGGGGATATGAGCCTGTTTGACATCTAATCCAAATTCTGGGAGGATAAATGTGACTCTGCTGTGACTTTTGGCTGAATCCAGCCTTCATACTGAAGTACTCAGTGAAACCTAGCAAAGGCAATATATTAACTTTCCAATGTAATTTTCTGAGATATGTGTGAAAATGGAATTCATTATACTTGAGAATTGAATATTAAGGGTAATTAAAGAATTTGGCAGCTCTTTTATTCTTAGCAATAGCTGGGAAAATTCAAGTGTTCACCAAATGTAGCAGGTTTTTTGGTTTTCCAGTCATGTCTTCAAGTGGAACTAGAGACTGGGTAACTGCATTATTTTTAATTCCATAAGAATCTCAACTTCTAATTAGAGAAATAAAATGATTTGGTAAAAGCTCAAAATGTGGTAGAGTTCATCCCATTTTCCTTTTTCCTAGAAGATGATTATGTCTTCAAAATAAAAACCGCAATCATTATAATGTAAAACAACTTTTGTTGATGCAGTACTGGGAAATTTTCAAGTGATCAAACACTGTCGTACTGCCATAGAGGACTATCAGGGTCAGAAGCATGTCCCTTACTTTTCATATTTTAAAGTTACTATCACTTCAAAGAAGTAGGAATAATTTACTGTTTTAGATTCTTGGCACCTTCTTTGCATTAATAAATACCTATTTTATGACTATTAATGTTATTGATATTTTATTTTTAACTTCGTATTTAACCATTCATTCACTCCTGGGAGAATAATTCATGACAACAAGAATTGTTTTATTTTGTCTTTGGATATGATATTGAGGCTTTTTTTTTTCCAGTGGGAAATACACACTTATTTTTTACTAGTATATATATTTTATTAAGCTTAGCTATCAGTATGGATCCATAAATATGACAGAATCCACAGAACATATTTACATATGTTGTGATGCATTTGGCCCAATATTAAAAGAGAGTACAGAGCATAATATAATGAAGAAAATAAGTCTAGGCTGATGAAAACTGATCAAGGATCCAAATTTCAGAAGTTAAGCATCTCTTATCATCTAAGACTCAGATGTGTTTCTCTCTATAAGTAGAAACTTGATTCTATTTGCTAATTAGGCCATTGTTGCCAACAGGACAGCAAAGGCCATAAATGTGTGATTTAGTATGAGGCAGAGTGTGAGAACTACAAACCTTTTCTTACCTACACTGTGCATGGTGGAACAAGGCATAGCAGAACTAGAGAAGAGTTGTACCATGATCTCCTCCTGCTTGCCGTCATCCATGGAATCTAAGCAAGATAAAAAAAGGAGACACAGTTTCAGAAGGGGTATCTATGTTGTCATTAACTGAGAGGCCAGAACTTCTAAATTCAGACTCCATTTTAGAGAAACTGAACTATGTTTGAACTCAGGTAAATTAACAGGCTGCTACCTAGCATTAGTTTCCAAGTTACCCTCCACCCCCAAAGAAACTCAAGCCTAGCTCCAGTCTTTAGGCTCACCCAAAACAAGACCTGCATCTCCAGGAAACACCTTAAACAAGAGCAGCATTGCACGGGGCCAACGACCCTGACCTACAGGGAAGAAGGACCAGCACACCACTTCCTTCCAGCAAACAGTTTACTCAGGAATGTCTTGCTTAACGGTTACAGCAGAGTGGCCCCGAGCCCCACCAGGAGTCTGACTATATACGTTTTGTAGGACCGCCCATGAGCCCATACCACTTTTCACACAGTCATAGGCTACTAGGCATTGACATAGAATCAGGCCACTGGTGGGCACGCCCCCGGGTCCAAATAAGGACTTGTTTACTCCAATGGCTCCAGCTGGCCAGTGCGATCTTTAAGGCAGGGCAACGGCGCTCCACAGTTCCCCCTTTTTTATTATAAGAACTGAAATTGCGCGATCAAGCAAGCACCATCATGTAGGAACCCGAGATCAAGGGCAAAATTACAGCTAATAGAAATGGCACTCACTCTACTGGGTGCAATGGGCTAAGCCCTCCAGGTGCAAGAGCTGAGTACCAAACACATGCTGAACACCCATCCAAAGTACAATGAGGTCAATCGACCTCCTGGGGTGCAAGGGCTGTCCAGAATGTGGATATGGCAATGGGGTGAACTCTATTGCTGCTTTAATGCCATCAGCCAGGCTTGTGGAGAAACACCAGCCTCAATGGCCTGGAATGCATGCACCACCAGGGCCCTTTCTCGTCTCTGCATTTTCACCATCCGACATATGCAAAACAGGCAGAGTATGTAGGCGCCTATTAAGGCAACAGCCAACACTCCTAAGCCCGCCCATTCTTTCAGATGGCTCATGGCCTGGGAGATTCAGGCTGCTATTAGTAGTAAAGAATCGAGGAAAAACTTGCGCATTATGCATCACGGGCATTGGAATTGGGAACACCGACAGAATTCCCCATCTCGGCTCTGCTTCTCCCTTTCTCATCATCGCCAGCCAGATCACCGTCAGCAGCAGGAGGATCTTCATTTTTCGCTTTCCTCACTAGACGTTCTGGCACCCACACTGGATCCTGCTGGTCCTGTGGGAAAACACAGACAGAGCCTCGTGCCCATGTCAGCACGGGATCAGGTCCCCTCCAGGAACCTGTTAAGATATCTTTCTACTTTATCATGCCTCATGATGGGCCATGGGAATCACAATGTCTGCCTGCTGCTGAGTGGCCTTGAGAATCCAAATTCAAAAAATTTATGGTAAATAGAGCAAGAGATATTCTCTCCTTGGGGGAGACTTCCGCATAAGGCTGCCAGCGCAGCACACTAGGCAATGCCCTATCCGTCTCCTCCCTCACTTCCTTCTCCTTCTTGCCTGCTGTCTTCTTCTCCTTCCTCTCTGAAAGTTTCTCCATTTTTGCCAACAGCTGTTGCATTTGTTCTTTTAAGTCTTTCTCCCCAATACTCTCGTCAAAACTGCTATCAGACTCAGACTTAGGCACCTTGACGACCTCCCTCAAATCCGGATACAAATTCCCTGAACTTTTCTTTTCATGGACTTTAGAATGCCTAGAACTGTTAGACTGAGTCTCAGACTTCATCTCCTTTATATGTTTGTTCTAAGACCTCTGCCGTTACTTTAACCGCAGGAATACATTCCTCACTAGTCAAGCAACTACGAATGACTTTCCACACTCCTCTCACTCCTGTTTTGCCCTTTTAATCTTGCAGGGTACCTTCCTCCCAGGCTTGGTCCAAATCTTTCCCTAACTTATCCCAGCAGGGTAGCATAAGGTTGCCTGACACGGCAAACCAGGGGATGACATAGTCACCTCCTGGAGGAACTGAGCCAGTACATTATCCTTAAACTTTAATCCTTTGCTACTGAGCAGCTCATGAAGAGCGGCCTTTAAGGGGCAAGACTGAGAGGTTCCCATGGCTAGTGATGTCCCTAGCAAAGTTACGAGAACCACGAGGCTCTGTCTGTGTTTTCCCACAGGACCAGCAGGATCCAGTGTGGGTGCCAGAACGTCTAGTGAGGAAGGTGAAAAATGAAGATCCTCCTGCTGCTGTTGGCTGTTGCCTTAATAGGCGCCTACATACTCTGCCTGTTTTGCATATGTCGGATGGTGAAAATGCAGAGATGAGAAAGGGCCCTGGTAGTGCATGCATTCCAGGCCATTGAGGCTGGTGTTTCTCCACAAGCTTGGCTGATGGCATTAAAGCAGCAATAGAGTTCACCCCATTGCCATATCCACATTCTGGACAGCCCTTGCACCCCAGGAGGTCGATTGACCTCATTGTACTTTGGATGGGTGTTCAGCATGTGTTTGGTACTCAGCTCTTGCACCTGGAGGGCTTAGCCCATTGCACCCAGTAGAGTGAGTGCCATTTCTATTAGCTGTAATTTTGCCCTTGATCGCACAATTTCAGTTCTTATAATAAAAAAGGGGGAACTGTGGAGCGCCGTTGCCCTGCCTTAAAGATCGCACTGGCCAGCTGGAGCCGTTGGAGTAAACTGTTGCTATTTGGACCCAGGGGTGTGCCCACCAGTGGCCTGATTCTATGTCAATGCCTAGTAGCCTATGACTGTGTGAAAAGTGGTATGGGCTCATGGGCGGTCCTACGAAACGTATATAGTCAGACTCCTGGTGGGACTCGGGGCCACTCTGCTGTAACCGTTAAGCAAGACATTCCTGAGTAAACTGTTGCTGGAAGGACGTGGTGTGCTGGTCCTTCTTCCCTGTAGGTCAGGGTCGTTGGCCCCGCGCAAGTGACATCATTTACATAGCAGACAATTGGTCATAATAGAAATATCTAAACCACAGAAACCAACAAATTCAGGTAAATTAAGTGCTCCTGTTGCTATGGTTCTTGTACCAGAACAACCTCTTTTCATTTCTGAGTCTAAAGTTTTCAGTTCTAAAACTGAGATGGAAATAGTATCTACTTCTGAAAGAGTTTGCAAGGAGGAAGTGAAATGATAGATTCAAATATGTGTCATACCCTCTTGTGTACAAGTGACTGTTTTGTCTAATGGCGAAGTTGGCATTAAGAGTCAATTAATACATTCCCTGAAGTTTGTATCTTATTCAAATGCAGAAGGTGTATAGTTTACTGAGTCAATCTTCTAGATAAATTTAAAGAAAACTCCCTACAGATTTGTGTTCTTCAAAACATACTTGGTATTGTTGATAAAGGACTGAAACCATGAGAACACTATTCTGAACTTCATATGCCTTCAGATATTTTAGCTCACCCAAGTGTAATCAAACAGGCTTACTTGGCCAGTCCCATTTTTCCAGGTTTCCATGACTAAGCTTGCAATTCTGCACAAGAAATATTTTAACGTTGTCTCCTGATAATTATCCTTAAATCAGAGACTCCAAACTTTGAAACAACAGGATATGCTTCTCAAAAACACGGGAGAATTTTATTGGCATTTCCACTATGAAAACAAGTGACACTTAATATGCCCACTAGCCTGTTGTGGGTAGCCCTAGTGTCGCTTGTATTTTGATGCTAATTCCACTCTTCTGGGAGGGGGTGTGAACAAGGAATGAGTCACATACTCAGGTGACTTCTTGTGAACCATCCTCTAATGAAAAAGGAGCCAATTATCGAGCTGGGCAATTAGGCAAGATTTCTGGGTTGGATAGGGGAAGAGAGGAAGGAGGAGAGAGTCCTTTTGGACAGGGATAGTGGGAGGACAAGATGTAGCTACTAGTGGCTCCTGGTTTCAATGGCAGATCCTTCAGGATTCATTTCCTAAGGATTTAGAGTTACTAAGGCTTACAAGATAAGGATTTTAGTTGTTGAGCCCAGTGATTGAGTTACTGTTGTTTCCGACCTAAGTTTGTGCTGTGTTTTCCATCCCACAGCAGCTCATCTGGGTGCAAAAGAGAAAGGTACTGTGGTAAAGCATGGGCTTGCCTGATGTGCATTTCAAAGGCCATGGGGGATTTGAAGGAAGAGCTGGCAGGGTAGCAACCTGCTATTGGGAATTTAGCAAGCTGTGTGGAGAAATTATGGAGCTCTGAGTCAGAGAGTCACCACAAGATATGAACTGGCCACTGGCGGGCAAGACTGCTGGGGCTGATATTAGCAGTATGTAGTGCAGTAACTTGCCATTCTTTTTAGTATTTCCTGCAACACTAGCCAGAGTGTGAAATGTTATAGAAAGATATACTGTAATGCTATGGAACACATAACATACCTTTCCCCCCATGAATCCCCAGTTGTCATACTGTTTCTATTTTTAAAATTGTCAGAATCTCCTGATAGTTTTGGAGGAAAACAACTTCATGGGTTTTTGTTGTTGTTGTTCGTTTGTTTCTGTTTTTGTCTTAAAGTGAAAAATAGGCATTAAAGTAATTTCTACATGACATGGAAAAAATAGATGGAGGACTTCTCAAACCTGAAGAGATCTGTCACTTAAGGGGAATGCGATCAACATTGAAACAGAGAAAGCCAAGTAAATACTTTATATTAGTTAAATCTGGATCATTTAATGTGGGGTTTATAATTACATAATTTTTTATTAAGTATGAGGGCAGTAAATGTGTTGTAAGGGTTAGAGCAACGCTCAGTTATTAAGAGGATTTGCTGCTCTTTCAGTGGACCTAAGCTTCTTCGCAGAATCATAGTCAGGCAGCACACAACCTCCTGTAACTGCAGCTCCATGGAATGCAATGGCCTCTTCTTACCTGTGTCAGCACCGCACTTACAGGCCTACAGCAATCTACCCTCACCCAAAATAGACAAAACTTAAAATAAAATAAGTATTACTTTTTAAATACCAAAATTTTACCAGAAATCTTTTGTTTTGCTTTTGATTTCTCTACTCTGTCTCTTTTTCTTATGTCTCAGATAATTTAAAAGTCCATTTAGGAACTAAGCAAAGGGGGAGAGCAACAGTGTAAAAAAATACAAAAAAAAGGTGGCAAATAATAACTTAAAAAATATTCTTAGAATTGGATTTATTAATGTTTAGTCACGAGATATCATAACAATGTTGAAAAAGTATATGTGATTAAGAGTTTTACAAATGCCAATCAATGATTGGAAACCATGCATATGTAAATTGTTAAAACATTTTTCTGGGAATGTACATAGAAAGCACATATAAATATATAATATATATATATATATGAAAATATAGTTTAGGTTTGTTGTATCACTTACTGACTTCATATTTCTCATTTGCTAAGCCTGAGATAAAGTCACTATCTAACACTTGAAAAATATTTTAGTAAAATAGGATAATAGAGAACTTTATTTTTTACTCTTTATTTAAATTTTCATTTTATTCTGAATGTGGTGTGTGAGTGTTTGTGTGTGTGTGTATATGTGTGTGTTTGTATAAGTGTAGATGTCAACAGATTCCAGAAAATAAATGGTGTCAGGTTGCCTACAGCTAGAATTACAGATGATTATAAGCTGTCCAATATGGAAGCTATGAACTAATCTTGGGTGGTTGTAAGAGCTGTATGGTTTCTTAGCTACTCAGTAATATCTTCAGCCTGATGTTTTTAGTGGTAAATGTCAACGTGACACCAAATGAATCACCTAGGAAGAGATGTTAATGTGAGACACCCTGCAACATTGTATTGACAATGGACAAATAGGTGGGGAATTATCTTTTTTTTTAAAGTTAAACTTGTCTTTTTTTTAAAATTTACTTTATTTATTTTTTTCTTTTATTTTTTTAATTTTAACACTCCAGATTTTATCCTCCCCACCCCCAGGTCCACTCTCCAAGTGTTCCACCCCCTGTCTCCACAAGGATGTCCTCAACACCCACCACCCACCCAACTAGACCTCTAAACTCCCTATGGCCTCCAGTCTCTTGAGGGTTAGGGGCATCAACTCTGATTGAACCCAGACCCAGCAGTACTCTGATGCATATGTGTTGGGGGCCTCATATCAGCTGGTGTATGCTGGTCCAATGTTTGAGAGATCTTGGGGGTCCAGGTTAATTTAGACTGCTGGTCCTCCAACAGGTTGCCCTTCTCCTCAGTTTCTTTCAGCCTTTCCCTATTTCAACCACAGGGGTCAGCAGCTTCTGTGCATTGGGTGGATGTAAAAATCTACATCTACAGCTTCTTATTGGGTGAAGGGAGCATTCATGATAGATCCCTATTTTTGAGTGCTACATAGCCTCAGTAAAAATGATAGGCCTTGGAACCTCCCCTTGATCTGGATCCCACTTTGGCCTGTCGCTGGACCTTCTTGTCCTTAGGCTCCTCTCCATTTCCATCCATTCAGTTCTTTTAGACAGGAACAATTATGGGTCAGAGTTTTGACTGTGGGATGACAACCCCCTCTTTCATTTCATCCCCTGTATTCATGGTGGAGGTGTGCTCTATAAGTTCCCTCTCCCTACTGTCTGGCATTTCATGTAAGGTCTCTTCCTTTGAGTCCTGAGAGTCTCTCACCTCCCATGTCTCTGGTGCACTCTGGAGGGTTCCCCCCCCCAACCTCCTACCTCCCAGGGTTTCCTGTTTGCATTATTTCTGCAAGGCCTCAGGGATTCAGTCTTTTTTCCTCACCAAATACCAGTTCAGGGTCCTCTCTTCCCACCCCTCACCCTGTCCACTTTACCTCCAAGATTCCTCCATCCATCCCCACTTATAATTGCTTTCTTATCCCTCTGAGTGGGACTGAGGCATCCTCAGTTTGGCCTTTCAGCTTTTTAACCTTTTTGAGTACTTTGGTCTGTATATTGGGTATTCTGTACTTTTTCTTTGGTTAATATCCATTTATTAGTGAGCACATACCATGCATGTCATTTTGAGGATAAGTTATCTCACTCAGGATGATATTTTCTAGCTCCATTCTTTTGCCTGAAAAATGCAGCATGTCATTATTTCAAAGAGCTGAGTAGTATTCCATTGAATAAATGAATCACAGTCTTTAATGTCTCTCAATATTAATGGACTCAACTCACCTAGAGAAAGACATAAGCTAAGAGACTGGCTACACAAACAAGATCCAGTATTTTGCTGCATACAAGAAACACATTTAAATAACAAAGACAGACACTATCTCAGAGTAAAAGGATGGAAAAATGTCTTCAAAGCAAATGGTTCCAGAAAACCAGATGGAGTTGCCATCCTAATATCCAATAAAATAGACTTTCAACCAAAAGTTATTGAACATGTTAAGGAAGGACACTTCATATTCATCAAAGGGAAAATCCAAGAGAAAGTCTCAATTCTGAACATCTGTGCTTCAAATGCAAAGGCACCAACACTCATAAAAGAAACTTTACTAAACTCAAAACACACATTGAACCCCACACAATAATAGTGGGAGACTTCATCACCCTACTTTCACCAGTGGACCGGCCATTGAAACAGAAATTAAACAGAGACACAGTGAAACTAATAGAGTTTGAACCAAACTGAACCAAATGGATTTAACAAGTATCTACAGAACATTTCACTCTAAAACAAAAGAATACATCTTCGTAGCACCTCATGGTACCTTCTCCAAAATCAACCATATAATTCATCACAAAACAACCCTCGACCAATACATTTTATTTATATGAGTATACTGATGCTGTCTTCAGACACACCAGAAGATAGCATCAGATCCCATTAGAGATGGTTTTGAGCCACCACATGGATGCAGGGAATTGAACTCAGTACCTGTTGAAGGGCAGACAGTGCTCCTAACCGCTGAGCCATTAAGCTAAGTTATGTGGGAACTCTTATCTCACTCTGAGTGGCAACACAACTAGAAAGGGGTTCTTGATCTGCATAAGAATATAAAAATCAGCTTGTTGGAAACAAGTAAGCAAGTGACCATGCAAACATTTGTTTTTTGAGCTCTTTCCTGTGGATATGAAATTTCTCACTGCTTCAATCTTTGTCTCTGTGACTTCTCCACAAAACTGGAATATAAACTGGCCCTTTCTCCATCAACTTTCTTTTGGTTTGTATACTTCCTCACAGCAAAATGAAATGTAATAAACATGCTTTAAGTATTAAAGATTTAAGCATTGATTTACCTCATTTTCTGACTCTGCAGGCCAATAAACGTTCCCAGAGTTCAGAGTAAAATTGTGGGAATTCTCATTCAAAGTGCAGTGAACACTAAGGACCAGTGTCATATGCTGATGAAAGGGACCATATTTTGACTAACATTGCCATTCATCTCATGCTTGTTATGTCTTTCCAGCTATGTGTTCTTTGGTTTTTCACTCCCATCTCATTAATTCTTTTAACTTGGCCCCTGCCATCTTTTTGTATTCACTGCCTTTTTTTAGAAAACACCACATGTATTTTGCTGTGAGTAAATTTTTTGCTGAGAACCACTTTCATTTTAGAATGAAGTTAACTCTATTCTTGTTTCTTGCAGTGAAAATGAAGAGATAGTACTCACACATCCATGATTATTTGTCTCTGATGTGGCTATGTGTATGACATCAGTTGAAGGACTATGTAGAAAATACAGTTTAGAGTCAAAAGTCCTACATACCAGAAGGCAGACACCAAAACATATAGTCTCAGTACAAAACAGAGAGAGGACTAGAGATAAAATGTGGTCCTTTAAAGCAACACATTAATCATCTCCATCATATTTATTCGTATCTCCTTGGAAGTAACCATGCTGACAGAGTTGATAATTGCTGTTCTCCAATAGAAGGAAGACATGTGGAAAACCATTGGATTTTCACCTGAGATCCAGCTTTCTCCTTTCAATTTTTTGTACATGAAGTTTTAATTGTATGTGGCCTAAGGTCTCAGCAGATATCACACTATACTTAGGAAGGTGAATTGAGTATAATTCCATTAATGCAAGGATAAGGTTGCCATCATCCATATTGTGGATACTTGGGTCACTCATGACCATTTAGAATCTTCTTATTTATGCTTTAAATGAAGCCCAGTAAATAATAGGGTTGAATCCTCAGGTTGAACTTAGGTAGAATCTTACATTGGCTTGTCATTTGAGTCCTTGGAAGAAGAGAGTATACATTGCTTACATATCTTCTGGCAAGAAAATTTCCCAACTGCATATTATGACACAAAGCAAATGTCAGTATACATGAAACAAGATTGCAATATTCTTGTATCTGATTGCATTGGAATAAGTCTGGAAATTAACAAGAGTACAGAAACTCAGAGATTAGGCATCACGTAAGTGCATGTTGTATGGGTCAATGAAGAAATCAAGACAAAATGGAAATGAAAATGTAAGGTATGGAAAATTATTGGACACAATGAAAGCATTCTTAAACAAAAAATTGTCTAGTGTTAATGTGAACATCAAAAAGTCTGAGCAATCTCAAACAGACAGATTAATGTTAACCCTTTGGAAGAACAAAAATAAATCAAAATGGTGTAATAAAACATTAATGACTCTGTTTCAAAGTGTTTTCTAATTTTCTAATGCAGGAGTTAGACAACTATCACCTAGAAGCTAAATAAAAATCATGGGTTATAGTTTTAAATATTCAAACAAGTGTTTGTAGTTCAAGTTTTATTGGATGAAAAGCTAAGCCATTTCTACACCTATTTTCTGTGTCTTGCTTTATTAATAAAACAAAGAAAGTGCATTGCTGATAGTTCTTGTGATAGAAAATATAAAGCTTACAAATGCTAAACTATTGAGTATCATTTCCTTTATGGGGTAATAGTGATCATCTCTGGTCTAAAGACACTTGAGAGGTAACTGGTTTATTACATAGGAATTACTATTCAAACACTGAGCTCATTGTTCCCTCCCACTCCTAAAAAGCAATCAGGAAATTAGAAAGCAGCAGATTCCACTGTCTTCTTGTACAAGATAAAGATGGCAAGCCAATGTGGAAGGTTCTAATATGACAAGAGCAGCACAGCAAATTCTATCAAAGAAGCAAACAAATGTACACAAAGCCTTGGAAATCTTATATTCTTATGCAGGTATGCATAGAGTTTGGGTAGAAATAGTTGTTTTCTTTTTCCTAAAATCCAGTCTTTTTCATTAGACTAAGATTACATGGAAAGACAAAGGAAAATCCAATGTATGACCTGGAAGGGTAGTCTAGTAGTTAGTAACATTTGCTGTTTTCCCAGAGGAACTCAGAGGTTCTCAGGACCCATGTCAATGGGCACCCAAACTCCTATAATTCCAGCTTCTGAATGCCTTGTCCCTTCCTCTGGCAGACATGATCACTTGAACTCACAAACCTATCCCCACCCCAAACACATGCACACTATGTACACATATATACACAAACTTGCACATGCACACATACACATAAAATAAAGTAAAAATAGATGTTTACAGAAAGATTTCTGAAAGAGCTAAGAAATCAACTACAGCTAGGCAAAAGGATAGAACTTTTGAAAGAATATTATTTGGAACTACAGGACATAAATTTAAATATTTTTATATGTCATAGAATGAAAAATGTATTACATAGAAACAGTGGGTTAATTAAATAAACACATGAAAGCTTATTTCACACTTTACTTTTTTGCATTCCTCATTAATAATAGAAATCATGTAAATTGAGAAATAATGCTTTTGGACTTTGAAGCAATTCTCAAATTCAACTGGTTTCATTCAAGGAGTGCTTGCATGTACTAAGTCACTGGTGTTCTTTTATTTCCTAAGTTTGGGTGCATAGCAAAAGCCTGAAGAAGTAGAAGTAGAAATGACACTTAGACACAGATTCAAATCTTAGATTTACTACTCTGCAGTTGTTAACTACAACAAGTTAGTTAACCATCCCCATTTAATGTACAGACTTTTAATATAGGCTTTAGGGGTGTCTTTTATTTTAAAAAGATGAAAAAATGTGAAGAAAATTTATAAGAAAACTAATAAGGTTCTACCTGTTTATGCCTTTTTAGGTCTCAGTGGTAGCTGAGGAAGCCAAGCAGATCCACATCCTCGAGAGTTCTGTCTTACACCCTACTGAGAGATTCCAGTAACTTCTAACTCAATTGATACTATCTAAGAAAATAAACTGGGCCCTTATGAATATACCTCATTCAATCAACAGAAAGTCTTCAGCGTGAAGGTAAAGCTTCTTGAACCAGGAATGCTGCTTCAAGATGGTACTGCAGAAATAGTCTGAGGGCCTGAGGGTCTGCTGCACAGGCTTCAGACTCCATATAGCATTTATTCCTGTTTTATTTCCAACCTAATGGCCTGGAATTCCAGATTTTCCAGTGCCCATCCTTATTTGAACCAATTTATTATATCAATCTCTCTGTCTGTCAGATTCTGTTTCTTTCTCACACATTTTGTCTGTCTGTCTTGCATATATATATATATATATATATATATATATATATATATATATATGTATATTATGGATTTGAATCTTAGTACACATAAATGATTCTATAGTACTGCCCATTCTGTTCTGTGGTAAACTATATCATATAATTAAAAAAATTTTTATCTATACCTGGCGAATACTATCATATACATATAAACTACACTATAAGTTATATACTATATACAATAGAGTTACTTCTACTCACTTTCTTCCAGGCTCATTTCAGGCATCTACATCCCTCTACCTACCTCCCATTATATAAACACCTTGAACAATATATATTGTTTCTCAAACATCATAAGAATGTAGCTGCCTTAATTGATCTGATCTTGAATTGCTCTTGTTTGAGTATCTTAAATGTTGATTGCTAGGGGAAGACTAATATATTATTTTACAGACTATCAGAACAAAATAATGTCTTTTTGAGCCACGGAGTACAGTTGTTGCTGTGTTAAAGTTCTTCCTAGGTGAGCCATCGCTAGTTTGCTGCAACCTAATTGGGATTTCAATGGCTTCTAACTACTCAGCTTCTGAACTGATAAATACTTCTGTCCCTGTGAAAAGTGCCTCCTCATCCCCTCTAGTCCTGACAAATCTCTTCAGAGGCTTCCAGCACAACCTTGACAGGCAGAGGGAGGCTGCTGCAGTGGCAAGGTCAAAGATCTTGTTTCTCTGGAGGCCAGGGTCAATCACCTGTTCAAGCAGGGTGAGCTCCCCCCAGCCCATGTGGAAAGGAACTGTCGAGAAATACATATGAGGAGATGGGTCTAATTTTGATGAGATTAAGAATGGAGGGTGAATCCAACCATCCACCGCATTTCATTCAGCAAACAATACAAATGAAAGCTCTTAGACTTTCATGTCACTTGTGACTGCAGAGACTGATTGATTAAAATGCCAGTACTGTGGAGAGATTGCACTGTTGCAGCCCAGGCCTTAATTACTTTATCTCAGGCTAGTTCTAGCTCACCTCTGGAACAGCCATTCCTTTCCCACCTCTGTGTCTCAACACAGAAGTGTTCTTGTTACCAATAGATAGAAACCTGGCATCGCTTATTTTTTTTAAAGATTTATTTATTTTTTATTTATATGAGTACACTAGAAGAAGGCATCGGATCCCATTACAGATGGCTGTGAGCCACCTTGTGGTTCCTGGGAATTGAACTCGGGACCTATGGCAGAGCAGTCAGGGCTCTTAACTGTTGAGCTATCTTTCCAGCCCTGGTGTCACTTTTTTAAAACTTAGAACAATACTATCTTCCATCTATTCAAAAGCTAACAATGCCGTCAAATAGCATCTTAGGCCTTTATGAAAGCTATTCCTGACTCTCCAATGTACCCAGAAATGTGTTCTAAAATTACCTTGATTTATGGTTTCTTTTGTTCTTTTAAACTACAAAACTTACTACAAAACTTAATGAAACTGATTCCACATTGTAACATGGAATTTGAGAAAGCCTAAATCCGTGTACCTGTCTCATAGTCCTTCTAAAGGTCTCCAGAGTAAAGTGTCCTATTCCCTTTAAGATGGACACTGTGTGTTGTGTCAACAGCAACGTGCAGCGTTTTGAAGAAGAAAAGAACTTTTTCACTGTGACACTATCAAAATTTAGTTTACAACTGCATGAAGCACTTTAAAAAAATAACTACTTAAGGATTTGTAGGATTCCCTGTTTATACCCCTTCCTTGCCTCTGATCAGAGCAAGATACATTTTTCCTTTTGTATCCAGGCTTTTATAACAATTTCCCATGCTGAAATCCTAATCTTTCCTGTGCTGGGAATTTTGCTTACATCACTGGAAGCTTCAGTATTGATACTTGAGTGGCATTTTGCAAGCTAAACTAATTTCAGCTGCAGGGATGACTCAGCTATTAAAGCTCCTCTGGCTTAGGTAAGAGAGGCAGGATTTGGATACCTAGCCAACAATTGCAGTTTGGCAAGGCATAGAGAGTGCTGATGTCCAGAGCAAACTACCTAGTGAGACTAATCAAATAAATGAGCTCTGGATTTTATTGGCAGGACTTATATTTAAAAATTAGGCAGTAGAAAAATGACTAGTGCCAACGCCAATCTTTAAAAATTAGAAATTAGGAAGTAGAAAAATGACTAATGCCAACGCCAACAATAAGGCACTGCATAGATTGCCTATATATGCAATTATATGCTCAATGTATGGGTCCCCATTCTTCATACAGATATAGATGCAAATACATAAACATATTAAAAGAAGAAAGAAATCTTTTTACTTTTTAGGTTTTTTTTGAAACTTTTTTTTTTTGAAACAGGGTTTCTGGAACTCACTCACTCTGTAGACCAGGCTGACCTCGAACTCAGAAATCCACCTGCCTCTGCCTCCCAACTGCTAGGATTAAAGGCATGTGCCACTACTGCCCAGTTTCTTTTAGCTTTAAAATTATGATACAAATACATAATTTTTCTCTTTTCTTTCCTCTGTCTAAACTGTCCCATATACCTTTCTTTGATCTTTTACAGATTCATGGCCTCCTCTTTCATTAATTATATGAACATATTTATATTTCCAAATATAAATTTCTCAGTTTGCATAATGTTACGTGTCTGTGTATTGCATAACCCTTGAGGGTGCTTCTCCCTAGAGCAGACAATTTCTCTCACTCTTACCATTCCTTAGTTGCCAGAAGTTTTTAATGGAACATTGAGGACTTTATCCAGACCACTTTGATATGTCGATTGGTATTGTCCCTGTTAAACTCATGGTTAAGCAACTATGTCAATGAGACTTTATGGACGTAACACATTATTAATAAATACAATGTCGCAGAAATTTGTTTTAATTTGCCTCTTCCCAATTGTTTGATACAGTGGACATTTTTTAGAGATTTTTTTTTTCTTCTTTTGAGATTTCTCTATTCAGGTGTCAGATCAGTCCAATTTTCCAAACATCATTTTTTAAAAGAAAATACTTTTCTTGTATGTTTTAGTTTTGGTTTTTGTTGTTGCTTTTTGTTTTGTTTTGTTTTGTTTATTTGTTTGTCCTATATAATGTTCATTTAGGTCTTCGGCCTGAGTGTACATCTGTGTGGGAATGTTATAACCCTTGGAACTGAGGTTATAGACAAGTTTGATGTGCCATGTGGGAGCTTGGTTTTGAATGTGAGTAGGGCAGCCACTGATTTTAACTTAGATGAAGACAAATTAATGAACAAAGAAACAGATGAATAACATTCCAATTAGAAAATGGAAATCCATATAGCATCTTGATTTTTTATTATCATTAGATTTATCTTTTCATGTCTACGTCATTGATGATTATACATTTTCTAAAACCTTAGCGTTGAGTCAGGTTTCTTTTCAACTGACATATTGCCATTCAAGTCCACAGGGTTCTAACAAAACTTTCAAAATCCAGTTTTATTTATTTGCTAATATTCTTCTTCGACAAGTCTACTTCGTAAATGTCTTTCAAGGTCTGAATGGATTAAATTATTTCATTGTGAGCCATTACCATCTTCTGTTCAGACAGTTAATGATTTTAAAACTGTTCTTCATGATATAAAGTAAATATTTTAATGAGGGCAGGTAAGGCAATGGCAATTAGATTTGAGTGACCACCTACTCAGTATGTAACTTTACCTTAACAAAGAGGGTTTTTCTTTCTAAATTAATTACTTTGGGTCCTCTTTTGTTTGGGAGGGAATGTTGTCTGCTTGCTTGTTTTAATCTGTTGTATCTGAAATGAGATTGCAAAGAACTTGCTGTTCCTCTGGACTATTAGCTCTGCAAATAAATATGTAGACAATATGTGGCTTTCTGTCACTGTGACTAAATACGGGAAGCAGCAGCATAACCCACCCCACCCCACCCCCCAAAAAAGGAGATTTTCATCTGCATTCACTAGTCTCCACTGGATATGGGCCAGTGAGAAGCAAATATCACTATGGAAGGACTTAGCAAACACATTTCTCATTTCTCATTTCTGTCAGTCTGGAGGTAAAGAGATGGGACTAGGGTCCCAATATCCCCTATGCAGCATATTCCTGCACAAATGGAAGACTGTCAGATATACAATCTCCTTTAAAATCTCAGCATCCACTCCTAGCACGACAGGCTGGTACCAAACCTTTGACACATGGATATCCTTGATCATAGAGATGTTTAAATAGTTGTTTCTTACCTACATATACAATGAAACCAATGAGTATTAAAATTCTCTTCCCATTTTATTTAAACTTTTGAATAAATCTAGTTTTTATTTATTCTAATTAGCTATACTAATGATTTTATCACTTTAAATGCTTTGCAGTTAAAATTCTACATAGTAGCCTTCCTCTCAATATAGCAATCTGGCACCTGTGTTGCAGACCATCCCACCTGTTGGATGTCTTACTCAAACTGAAATACAATCAGTTTTGTACTTGTAGTTCACATTTGACTCTGTCTTGTTTGACCCCATTCAAGTATGCACATCTGTTTCAGTCTTTGGTTTATTTATTCTATGTCATCATTGACTACAGTAATGATATCTGATTGCAATTGAAAATCTCATGAAATAAAATGTGCTTTATAATGAAAATGTCCATCCTCTTCAGAGCCAATGCTGAGACTTGAGAAAGAACAGAGAACTCAGGATAGTCAATAAGAAAAACAACCAAACCAAACCAAACACTTCAGCCAGTAGGCAAGGAGACTGCAAAACCATGGTGAAAATGTTCCTGTCTTTACCATATAACCTACTAGGATACTCTGATCCCAAAATAAAATTAACTTTAAAAGAAAGGAAAAGCAAGAGTAGCTTACATTGTAGCTATTGGCTATGGGGCTACTGTGGCTGTTGTGTTCATTCCACTTGTTTTGATGCAGTATAAGATAATTTAAGATTCAATTATATACTTTCTATTAAACTCAATAGTTCATATCTTAACTATCACCCAATGAACTGGTGTTGAAGGGTGAGGTCCTGGCCCATGACACTTTTGGGGTATGATTGAAACCTTAATGCTCAATGTAAGTGTTCTGGTTATTGTAGATGTGTCATCAGTACAACGTTGCAATCTGGTTATTTCTTTCCATGCTTTGCTTACTGGCCATGACGAGGTGAACAACTTTGCTCCACTGTCTCTTTTTTGTCCAAGGTGCTGCCTCACAGCTTTTCTAAAACATCAGTGCACAGCACCATGCTCAAGGCTCTGAAACTGTGGTCCTAAGGAAACTTTTCTTTTGTAAGTTATTTTCCTCAGATATTACAGTGATAGATAGGTGAATAACACACACAAACACACACACACACACACACACACACACACACACAGATTAGGGCTTGGAGTGGAAGACAGAGGGAGGAAAGAAGAGGACTTGGGAAAAGAGAGAGAGATTGATGTTGAGTTTAGGAAATCCGACCACCAGAAAACGAACTCTTTTTCAATATTTCTGCATAATATCACAGACGACTTCAATGTGCCCAGTAGTAAAATACTATTTATACAATTCTTTATAATAGGTTGATAGTGGAATGATTCTTCTATGGTATGAAAGGAAATACATTGTCTTCTAAGCATTATGACTTACTTCTTTTCTCCAGCATTTACGAGACTGTGATAAAATGATTTCTGAATGTTCCAGTTCATTCTTCACTATAGAAAGAGAGTCAGTATCAAAACACATACACACATACATATATACACATACAGACAAGCAAACACACAAATAGAAGGGGAGAAAGAGGGAGTGAAACAGACAGACAGAGACAAAAACTACTTGATAATGTATGTATTGCTCTATAATTTCTACTTGAAGCAAACAAAAGATAGGAATTTGGAAATTATTTGGAAAATATATTTTTTCAAGTACATTAATGACTCCCATGTAAACTTAATGCTATATGTTACTTCTTGAATATTCCCCAAAGATCATGTGTTTTATCTTGATTTAGAAAATTCTTCAAGGCTGATTTCAATTGCCAAATCCAAGGAGTGATTTCTAAAACATAGATGCTTCTTTTGGACACATATTTATTGCAGAGATTGTCAGAGTTGTTTTGGTTTTCATTTCAGGTCACCATGTGCAAATTATTGGCAGTAGCAGAAATCTTTTTAGAGAAAGAAAAGTCTTATATAAAATCCAAATGTTACATGGAAATCAGAGTTATTTTAAGTGAAATAGGAGCACTCTACTTTGAAAATGATTGAAATTCCACCTTCGTTCTAAGAGGAGAACACTAGTTTAGGCATTCTACAGGATTCTAAAAAGTTGTATGGCAGTGTAAGAAGATTAGAA
>JADRCD010211110.1:24533-44129 GCA_019843815.1 Montemys delectorum | reverse complement strand
GGTTTTTTTTTTTTTTTTTTGGTTTTTTTTTGGTTTTTCAAGACAGGGTTTCTCTGTGTAGCCCTGGCTGTCCTGGAACTCACTCTGTAGACCAGGCTGGCCTCGAACTCAGAAATCCGCCTGCCTCTGCCTCCCAAGTGCTGGGATTAAAGGCGTGTGCCATCACCATCTGGCTTCAAGTAAGTTTTTGATCCATATACTATTCCCACATTATCTGTGCAACACCAAACAAAATACATTGCATCCAGAGGAAAACAAACATCAAGGAAGAAGAAAGGATGATTCAGTTCTAGAATGTATGGTATGTAAGTACAGTACATCATTGTATCAAAGAATGAGAAACAGGCCTAAAAGGACTAATTGAGACAGATTCTCCAGTCATAAGCTGCCCTGTCAAAGGTTCTGTGTGACGTACTGCAGTAGCAATGGTGATAGCAGCACACGACAACAAAAAATGACGACTGTTGTTCAAGTTCTAGGTAGCTTCTTTAACCTGTTTCTCTGATTTCCTCAGAAACATCTCAGCCATACCTCTATTCCATGGCTCCTATTTCTAGCCCTAGAAGACTTCAACACAAGTATGGATGGAGGTCTGTCTCCAAGTCTCATGCTCACTCTTTCTCAGGACAGAGATGATCAGAATACTCAGTGAATTCTTAGAGAAAGCATCAAGCACCTTGGTTAATCTTTTTCTCTCTTTAAAATACTCTCTCATGTTAGCTCACTGGAGCTATCTCCCCACAGAGGAAGCCTCAAGTCTAACACTGCCTATTACATGATCCATCTAATTCAGGGTAAACATTAGCCATGTCCTATCTATAATAGATGACATTTCACTTTTTTTACATTTTTGTTTTATGTGTTTAAGTGTTTTGCCTGCATTTATTATGTGTATAAGTAATGCCTGACTGGTGCTCTCAGAAGCAAGAAGAGGATGTAAAATCCTCTTAAACTTGAGTTGTAAAAGATAGTTGTGAACCACACCATGAGGGTGGTAAGGACCAAAGTCAGGTTCACAGCAAGAGCAGTAAATGCTCTTTACTGTTGAACAACTTCTCCAACCGCCATTTTTATTTCTGGTGTGTCTTGTACCATCACTCAGATGATTCTGGACTCAGACATTGGAAAAGACATTATCCTGAAAAATCCAACAAATAAAGAGAAGACAGAGCAGTTACTATGCTGCTCAAGATCCACTCAAGATCCTCTGATTTAATTTAGGGTTGAAATTAACATACTAATCACACAAATAGCAGAAATCTTTTCAATTATAAGAAAATAAAGAATTAATATGTGCTTTTAAAGTTCTATACAGTATCTCATGGGACTACAACAGCACTCCATTTCTCTGTAGCCTAAAAGCAGTTCTCTGCATTTCCTCCCAGATATTCTTACTAAGTGAACTTGGAGTAGACGGCTCCAGATAATCTCTGGACATGAGGAACACTTGGAGGAGGCCTGGTTTATGACCCTGTGCAAACCAAAGATTAACACATCAAGGTTTCTTACTCCAAACAGCCTAACCAAGCAGTAACTCCTCTAAGACCCCTCCTCTTCTCGTGTAATCTTGGTTCTCCTGCATTCCCCATTCTCTTTTATTACCAACACTGTCTTCTCCCACAAGGGCAGCAACAAACTCACTCATAACTTACAAGCAGCTAGCCTATCCTCTTAAACCACAGTTTATAGTTTCCTAAATTTTGAATTTCACTTTGTTGGGATATTTCTAATTTATCAATAAAATAATATAACTAACACATTCAATGCAAGACACAGTATTCAACTATTATTATCACAAATGGTTTTAAGCTTAGCACACAAGGAAAGCAACTTAACAACTTTACCCCAGGAATAAATACCATGATGTAACAACAGGGAAACAGCTCGGGAAATAAGCTCAAGTAGAGATAAGGCCAGAGCTGAAATACCATCTCATTCATTTCACAACTGCCTATCACTAGACCAACAAAATTAGCTGAGCTTCTACTTCCTCATCTGTAAGGGACATATACTTCCACCTTTTTTCCAGAGCTGTAAATAATGTAATATGACATAATGTACACATGCTTTAGAATGGTGCCTTGGATGTTAACAAATTGAATTTAAAACTCCTATTAGCATCATCACTAGAATTCCCAGCTGAGAGCTCATACCATACCATTTGGTAGAGTTACCAAAATAAGCTTCAATTTTTCCAAAAAAAATTGAATGTTGTCATAAGTCACTGTACAGTAACCTTTGTGATAGCAATGATGCTATGGCTTGCCTTCCTAGAAAGCATTTGTGAGAAGCCAATACAGCTCTCTCTCTCTCCTGGAACATTTACCAAAGCTGTAACATATGCTACATAATACCTCCAAGGCTGGCCTTCAGGAATTGTTCACCTTTTCCCCCAAAGACAGGATCTCTCTTTGGCCTGGAACTCAAATAGGTTAGGCTTTCTGGCCAGAAAGGTACTGGGAGCCACCTGTCTCCACTTCCCTGGCAATGGACATATGACTTTTCCAGTCCTGACTTCCTTTGGTGATGAACAGCAATGTGGAAATGTAAGCTGAATAAACCCTTTCCTCCCCAACTTGCTTCTTGGTCGCAATGTTTTGTGTAGGAATAAAAACCCTGACTAAGACAATAACCAATATCACTACCCAGAGTAATGAAAGAGGAGTAACACGAAAATCACCAAAAGATTCCAAAATCACTGAGCACAGCTATAATCAACCTTGCTCGATATGTACCTCGGTTCCTCCTTGCTCCAAAATGCGCCTTCCCTTTAGGCTTGGT
This sequence comes from Montemys delectorum, assembly GCA_019843815.1. Taxonomy (NCBI): domain Eukaryota; kingdom Metazoa; phylum Chordata; class Mammalia; order Rodentia; family Muridae; genus Montemys; species Montemys delectorum. Next base: position 41,348 of record JADRCD010211110.1, on the reverse strand, counting down.
TCTTGCTGCTATAGATGTTGAGACCCAGCCAAGTAACATGAATTGGAAGACTTGGGTTTCCCAATGAACAATAATCAAGTAGAACAACTGCACTCTGAGAAACCTTCTGATGCTTCATCTAACACATGGTTTTATGTTTCCCTTAATACAAAGTAGTAGTGTACTTTGCACTGAATTAAATGCAAGCATTTTGATTAAACTTCAGAGTAGTTCTACAGTGTAGATGTTACCACTACCCAGCTGACCCAGAGCTTCCTCCCACCTTCACCCCATGCCATAAGTGGGCTCCAGTTGTCCCTAGGCTACTGACAACTTCAGCCTTTGACAGCCATGCAAGGACCACCCTACTTAGAGCAGTTACCCTCAGCCTTAAGAAGTCTTACCCAGCCTAGCAGCAGTGATACACACCTTTAATCCAAGCACTCGGGAGGCAGATGCATGTGGATCTCTGAGTTCAAAGTGAACCTGATCGAAGAAGAAGAAGAAGAAGAAGAAGAAGAAGAAGAAGAAGAAGAAGAAGAAGAAGAGGAGGAGGAGGAGGAGGAGGAGGAGGAGGAGGAGGAGGAGGAGGAGGAGGAGGAGGACAAAGAGGAGGAAGAGGAGGGCAAAGAGGAGGAGGAGGAGGGCAAGGAGGAGGAGGAGGAGGAGGGCGAGGAGGAGGAAGAAGAGGAGGAAGAGGAAGAAGAGGAGGAGGAAGAGGAAGAAGAGGAGGAGGAAGAAGGAAGAAGTAGTAGTAGTAGCAGTAGTAGCAGTAGCAGTAGTAGTCGTAGACCTATTACATCAGAGCATTTCTTCTCTAAATGCTGAAGGCAAAGGCCACTAAATCCAGTCTTAAGGAAACCTGCCCTGCCTACTTAACAATGGAGATGCACATATAAATGTTTAATCACACAGATACATGCAAATGAGAAAAGTCATGTATATGACGCCATTAGGAAAAATGAAAAATCTTAAACCCCATAACAGTTACTATAATATCAGTGAATCAGAGGTTATAAGTGACTCTCAATTTTACCCTCTTCTACCACCAAATATCCAAATTCTGGAAAACATACCTCCTCATATTCTTAAAATGGTATGCCTTAATTCAGAGTCCCAGCATTATGCATTAAAGATATGAGATTCATAACCACTGTCTTCAGACACAAGCAACTACAGCTATGTGTTGAGAGCTTGTGTAACAGACAGTACGCAGAACATCTTTCAGCTGCATTTTTCTGTAGCCAAAGGAAAAATGCAAAGTAGGGGTTAGTTCTTTGTTTTTGTTTTGGTTTTGGTTTTGGTTTGGTTTGGTTTTATTTGGTTTTGTTTCCATTTTCTGAGACAGGGTCTCCAGCCTCTACCTCCCAAGTGCTGGCACTAAAGGAATACCCCACCACATCTAGCACTACATCTTTCTTAAAATGAGGGGACACAGCTCTGAGGGAGACAGAAAATTTACAGGGTAACAAAGGCCTAATGGAATTCAAATCTAGGTCTGTTTCCAGCCATTTCAGTGCCAAGCGAACCTTCACTTCCATTCCAGTGTGTCCTTTCTGAAAAGCAACTCTGATGTTCTTTCCGGCCACATACCCAGAAACAAGTTTCCCTTGAGGGCCCTCCCTCATCCCTGCCATTCTCAAGGCTTCTGCCACACCTGAGTCCAGCAGTTCTCTAGTCCCTACTCTCTTTACCTGTGACTACTCTGTTTGTCTACCATGAACAGTCTTCCCCTCTGAAGCTGTTTTCATTACAAACTTCAAGATTTACACAGAAACTCTTGGCTCAGAAAAGCCTTTACCCTAACAAATGCATATACTCAAAACTGGAGTTAAATGATCATGAGTTTCAATTATCAGCTAAGTTTCTTACACTGTATTATTACTTTAGTGCCCTACAGGGAAGAGCACATTTCAGAATCTCTGCATTTCTGGCACAGTGTGTGTGCAGTGAGAACTTACTTACACGGGTTGAATTAACGAAGCAGTCCATTTGATTTGCTTCTGATGTGTAAACAGTAACATAGGTACCTGCTACCTGCAGCACACTTCTTAATCTTTTTTTCCAATGTCTTCGTCCGTAAAATGGGAGACTACTGCACCTACCTAACAGCTTAGGAACTTAGGAGTAATGGATACAGCACCATCTCCAGCACATTCAAGTACACATTCAAGTTAGCAATTTTTTTTTTTTCATTCTCCAAGTTTTTCCAAACTGATCATCTCAGAAAACACCATCTCTTGACAGCTTTCATCCGAGATGGGGATTCTCCTCCAACGGCCTTAAGATTTTACAAACATTCCTCATTCAGACTGCTGTCTTTTAGCTTCTTAAAGGATCAGTAGCTGAAATACCAAAGTCTTAAGTCACTAATGCTTGCAGTCTACTGCAACTCACTCACTCACTCACTCACTCACTCACTGGCTTCCTCCCTTAAAGTTAGAATCCATGACCACAAGGAAGTGGTAATCGACCCTATAGAGAAACCACTCAACATCTTTCCCCAGAATACCACCATCCCACTCCAGCTTGCCCGCACCCAGGCTTTCAAGAATTCGCAGAAGTCTGATTATTTAGTGCAAATTTAAACAACCTCCTCGTAGATTAAGAACCCTCTTGCTACCCTCTGCTAGAGAATGAGTTTCTAGCATCAAAAACCAAGAGTGGAAATCCGCTTAAAACCCTTTTCCCCACGAGGTCATGAAAAGTGTTTCCTTCAAAAAGAGACCAAAATCCGCCCAAACCATCCCGCCCCTTCCCGACAGAGTCTGGTGTGTCTGGTCCACTCCCAGTCCGCAAGACGATGTACTCGCAGGGACCGGAATGCCTTCCGCCCACCGTGCCAACTCCCAGCCCACTCCCGCGCTCTCCTCTCCCTCAGTCCAGGCCGCGCGTGGCCTCCCGCCGCCAGCTCCATCCGGGCCGCTACTCACCGCTTCTTGGGGATGGTGCCCGTCTCTGGTGCGGCGGGAGTGGCGGCGGGCGACGCCCCGGCCGCCGACGCGGCTCTCCGCGCTTTGCACTCATTGGTACTCGGAGCCTCCTGGGGCCGGCCCAGCAGATGGCCCGACAGAACCCGCAGCCGCCGGCGCGCGCGGCCCGCGTCTGGGTCCCGCTCGCTCGCGCCCGCCTCGCCCGCCGCCTCCGCCATGGCTTCCGCCTTGTGCCGCCGCCCGAGGCCGCTGGGCGCGGGTGAAAGGTCACTCAGAGCGGCGCCCCGCGCGACCATTCGCTGCGGCGCATCCCGGCAGTCACCGCGGCGACTGGCGGCAGGGGCCTTGCGCCTGGAGCTTCAACGGGCTCTGTCCCCGCCCACAGCAGCCTCGCCCCGCCCCTCCCCGCCTCGGCTACTCCCGCCGCCGCGCCTCGCCACGCCTCGTCTCCGTGTACCTGCAGAGCAGGTGAGTTCCAGCGGAGGCCGGATTGGCCCAAAGGGGCAGGAAGAGAGCCAAACTACACAGCACACCCGCAGTTGCCAAACCTATGGGTGTGGCGTCCTGGATGTGGCCCGAGCGCCCGGAGGCTATTTTCTGGAACAGATGCCTAGGAGCCTGCACAGGAGGCTAGTGGTGCTGCTGATCTGGCAATGGAGCCAAGCCTGGTGAACTGATCTGGCAATGGAGCCTGGTGAACTTCCCCTAGGTCAAAACCAGTCCTTTAAGAGATAAAACCAGTGCCCCATCAGTCTCGTTTCTCATCACCTACTTAGTGTCTAGCACTGTGCTCAGCACTCATGTGGAGGTCAGAGAACAACTTCCAGTAGGCCGTTTCCACCATGTGGATCCTGGCAAGTACCTTTACCTACTGAGCCATCTTGCCCACCCTGAGGTGTGTTTTTTATACAGCACTCAAGCTAATGGTTGTTTGGGGAGGGGGGGTTGTTTGTTTGTTTGTTTATGTGAAAAGATGTTATCTGCAAAAAACACCATTGAGTTTGTTTTGTGTTGGCCAACTACTCCTAGGCACGGGACCTACCTTGAAGTGTGGTTAATATACCTAGTGAGACTCCACTGGAGAAAAGTAATTTTCTTTTGTGGGTGGGTACCGGTTTCAGATAGCTTTTTAGTTAAAGGAGGGACGCTGTGTCTACTTCACCCTCTCAGCTATAGGACTCCATCTGCCGTGATCCTCTTAGGTCCTTTGCATGTGGTCACAGGTTCTGTGGGTTCGTATGGGAATTAGTTCTGTTGTGTCCAAAAGACACTTTGGAGTCATCCATCACCTCTGGCTCTTAAATCTTTCCTCCTCTTCTGCGTAGATCTCTAAGCCCTAAAGAGAGGGGTTTGATGAAGATATTCTCTTTGGGTGGCTTAGCATCTTTTTATACTTGATTTTCAGATGATATAAAAGCTACAAAGACCCAGTAACATCTATTTTGTGGAACTGCCTAAGGTCTCTGTTGAATTTCCTTTGTCCTTCTTCTGACTTTTAAGTTCTGTTTCAGTGAACTCCCACCAGGGCAAATCTGCCCCTGCTGGGTGTGACTGAGATTGGGTGGATGACCAAGAAAGCAGATATACATTCCTGAACATTTCTTAACAGAAGGAAGAGATCCATTGACATCATTCTGTGCTGGAGAAGTAGCGTCTTACTTAAAAAAAAAGCCTCAGTTCGCCTTCCAGCGCTGTGCACATACTCATGATGACCATTTTGTCTTGCACAAGCTGAAGAAAAGGACACAATCATATCTGTTACCTTGATAAAAGTCATCAGAGAAGTTGGAGGTGACTCAGTCCAAGAATTAATGAGCTAAGGGTTTTTCCTAACCGATGTCCCCTCCATTCATCCAGACATTGCTCCCACTTCCTCATAGTTTATTTCCTTTATCTTCATCCAACAAATTCAGATGTCACCAGTGACATTGCTGCAGAGAAAAATAACAGCATTTGTTTAGACTTATCAGTTACTGAGTCTCAATGTTCTACAGCCTCTAATGCAGATTATCTTTTGCCTTTGCAAGAGCGTATTCATCCACCTGTGCTTCCATGAATGAATCAGAAACTCTGTCCTCACCTGACTCCTTCCATGCTTCCTAGTTCCAGTGGCCTCAATGCCATTTTGTTCCACCAACCTCAGTTTCTTTTACTGCCTTTCTGCCTCTGTACAGCTGGCACTTCACCTGCACTTCTCTCTGTGTGTGCATTATTTTTCCTAAGCATGTTCTTAATCATTCTTCAAGTATGATGCATATCTTCATTTAATTTTTATTTACGTGTTTCTCTTCCTCCAAAAAGGCCGAAGACTTCATGAAGGCAGAAGTCATGCTGTCACCAAGGCTTACACTCAGGTTATAAGGAGCTCGAATTTTTGAATCTAGGGAAAAGGCTAGAGCCACAGATGAAAATGATCTAGTTAGTAACTCATGTTTGGTTGCCACCTCCATTAGTGCTGCGGCGGCCAGTGGAGACCATCTCATCTTCAACCTGGTTCTTGGTCACACTCCTCCAGAGATGGTATCCACAGACATCAAAGAGTACAAACAGGAGGTTTTATTATCAATTCATGATTAACAACTTCAAACAGGATAAAACAGCTTGAATATCACCACACAGGATGTAAATAAAATAGGTTTGAACTCTTGTCCGCAGTAGGGTGCTGTCTGGGAGCCGTGAAAGCTCCAAGAAATGTTTTGTGGTTTGTCTAGAGTTTTTGTTTGATTTTTGCTTGCTTGCTTGCTTGCTTGGTTGCCTGCGTTGACTTGAGGAGTTAGAGTTGGCTGACCTACAAGTCAGGATTAGATGAGGATGTCCTCCAGTTCACAAGATCCACCTGCCTCTGCCTCTACTACGTTTTTTGTTCTGTTTTTCCAGACAGGGTTTCTCTGTATAGCCCTGGCTATCCTGGAACTCACTATGTAGACCAGGCTGGCCTCAAACTCAGAAATCAGCCTGCCTCTGCCTCCCAAGTGCTGGGATTAAAGGCATGTGCCAGCACTGCCCAGCATACAATGTTAGAATAAAAGCCTGTGCCACCTCTACTGGCAGTTTTGGGGAAGGTTACAGCTTTTGGAGGCTGGAAGTTGCTGTTTGAGTTAATAATTCTTGTCTCAGAGGCTGAGGATGAGTGAGTCTCCCCCAACCCGTACTTCCTGTAGCCACTGGTTGAGTCCTGGGGGCAGAGCAGACTGTGCTCCGTGTCCTGGGGAGAAGCCTTGGGTTCCAGGGACCAACATCTCCAGTGACTCTTAAAGGCAGTCTTTCTTCTTTGCTGAGTGAGCTCCCTGGGAACTGGATCCTGAAGTCTTCATTCAGGCCTCTTCCCCTGAAAAGAACAGGAGTCTGCCTTCTGTGGGCTTTAGCCTGAGTTTATAGGGTACCAATTAGACTCTGATTGGCAGAAATTGGGTTTGCAAATAAGATGAAGCAATGAAACCCATCAGGAAAGAGCTGTCAAACATGATGGGGGAAAAAAGAAGAACCCTGGGCTAAGCAAAAGTTTCTAAAAGTTCACTTTCAACTCTGCCAGGTCCCCTCCCCTGTCTCTGTAGAGGGGAAGGGAACTTAGAAGAAAATCTGCTCCTGTCTTTTCCCAGTTACGTGGCCTAGTGTTTCCTTCATCTAGAGAATTTTGTTCAGATGGGGTTTTCTGTTTCTTTGGGGCCTATTTGCAGCTCTTCTGCCCTCAAGGCTTGAGCTTGCCAGCTGTCTGAAAGCTGCGGGTGGAAGTATCTCTGGAGAGTGTGCCCCTAACAGTACTTCCACAACGGTGGAAATGCTCTATAACTGTTCTGTCCAGTCCTTGACAACTAAATCTCTGTTCCCAACACTTAAAATGTGACTAGTATGACTGAAACGATTGAGGATTTATGGGGGGAGGGGGGAGGTGCAGGTGGGATTTTTGTGCTGGGTTGTTCTGTTTTGTTGAGACAGATTCTTGTGTAGCCCAGACTGGCCTCAAACTTGCTGTATAGTCAAGCATAACTTTCAACTCCCGACTCTCTGTTCTCTACCTACTAAAATATGGAATCATAGGCAGGTACCACCAAAGTCTTTGACTTTTTACATTTCAATTCATTTAAATTTAAATGGTCATGTTGTGCCTCATGGCGACCACATTGGATAGTACAGTCACAGACAGCTAATGGAATTGTGCCAAGAAATATGAACCCTACCTTCCCCCTACTACAGTCAGGTATGTCTGGAAAAACATTTGTGTTTTTGCATACTGACCTAATGGTGGATGTGCATAGTAATGCCCCCCCAAACGCTATATGTAAAGATGTAGACAAATCAATACACCTTCTGGCACACTGTAGACCAGGTAGACCTTTGTAAGCCATCTTGCTTCTAACCATTATAAAAAGTTCCTGTCATATAATGTGCACTTGGAAGATGTCCAGAGAATGGGAAAAATCAGAGTTGTAGTAAGAATTCTAGCCCCATGGAAGTTACCACCTTTCTGAGAATTTTTTTTTTTTTTTATGGTTTTTTGAGACAGGGTTTCTCTGTATAGTCCTGGCTGTCCTGGAACTCACTCTGTAGACCAGGCTGGCCTCGAACTCAGAAATCTGCCTATCTCTGCCTCCTAAGTGCTGGGATTAAAGGGAGAAATCATTTCTTTACCATAAAAAAAAATGTTTATTATATTTTATTGTGTGTGTGCTCCTGTGGCAATTGGGGACAACTTGTGGGTGTTGGTTTTTTCCTTCTGCCACGTATGGTCCAAGAATCAAACTCAGGTCTTCAAACCTGAAGGCAAGCTCAAGCCCAGAGCCACTTCGTCCTAAACAAGGCTCTATGAAAGAGCTAAGGTGTTTCCAAAGTTACTTGATTACTGCAAAAGGACTTTCGTGGAAGCTGCAAGGCCATGGCTTATGTTTGACATCTTAGCGTTTCTCACAACCTGCCCAAGTGTCCCTAGAGTAATGCTGAAATACCACCTCACACGTCTGTTTACAACCGTGTGTTTTCCTAAAATACTCTGCAAGCCTCAGTGTTCTCAGATCCATTTTCAGATGAGCTGTTACGGCCTGACTAGGAACGTTCAATGTAATACTACCAGCATGCTTTAAGAGAAAATAAAGTTTATTCTTGTTCAAGTTGAAGTCTAGACATGCCTCAATTTGTCAGCTCTGGTCAAATTTATAAATTATTTAACACCAGTAGAGCAGCAGTTGTGAAACATTCAGTGTACCTAATTTACTATGAAGGATGGTGACACACAAGAGCATGTGAGCTGGTAGCTCACAAACCTGAATGGCGCCATCGGGTTAGTTAAGAGTCCGAATCCATGTGGAGAATAAAAACACTGTGACCACAACGATGAGCTCCCACTACAAAACCCCCTTACAGAAGCACGTTGCAGGCATAGTGACCTGAAATTTATTTCATGCTCCAAAGAAGAGTGAGTGTTTTCACATGAAGCCTGGTCCACTGAGATGCTTCTGATACCACAGAAAACGAAGCCCACATTTAGGAAAGCCATCTCCGTGAACCCACTCCCTTGGGTCCTGGGACATTCAGATTCAATGATAACTTGGAACCCAGTTGAGAGAAACCTGCACACACAGAAACAATGGTAGACCCTGACGCATGGAAGAAGTAGAGCTCCTGTCCTTGAATTGTAGCATTTCTTCTAACTGAAGGCATGAAAATACTCTAGTAAGATTAACTTCTAAAACATATCAAATTATTTTCTGTGCTTATTTTCTTTTTTTGTTTTTGTTTTTTTGTTTGTTTGTTTGTTTTTTTGTTTTTTGAGACAGGGTTTCTCTGTATAGTCCTGGCTGTCCTGGAACTCACTCTGTAGACCAGGCTGGCCTTGAACTCAGAAATCAGCCTGCCTCTGCCTCCCAAGTGCTGGGATTAAAGGCATGTACCACCACTGCCCAGCTCTCTGCTTATTTTCATTATTGGTCTTCAGGGATGCTCAACAACTCTAAACATCGAAAAAGGAGTTTGTGCCTTTTATATTGTGAAATATAGTACAAAGAATGAAAGCATGAATTTTCACAAACCAAGCACCACCAAGCACTGTCACATAGGTCAAGAAGCATAACTAGCAAACCAGAAAGTTTTCCAGTAAACCCTCTGCTTACTTCACCCACCTACTTGGCAAGGTAGCCACTGTCCTGAGTTTTATGAGAAGCATCCCCTTGGTGCTCTTTATGGTGTTTACCAACTAGGCGTGCATATTTCACCTGGCTTTGTTTTGCTTTTATTTCAATGCAATTGCTTATATGATTGCATGCATGAAATTGGTTCTACAACTATTGGATATGTTTGGTGCATCCAGTTTGATACTACTAAGATTATTGTGAATATTTGTGTATATGTTAAGTACCTATGTGGGTGTGGAATTGTAAGTCATAAAATATGTTCCAAAGGAAGTGTACAAAGTGTGTTGTAATAAAAAACTCCCAATGCCACAATGTTGACAGTTCAGATCTTAAAACTTTTTGACCACTGGGATACCTTTTCAAGTATCCAATCTCATAAAGTATGCCAGTCTTAACAATTGAGATCCTTGTCCTGGTGTGCTTCCTATTGTCATGATATACACCATGATCAGAAGTAACCTGGGAGGAGAGGGCTTATTATGTCTTACAAGTCCATCATCAAGAGACGCCAGGGCAAGAACTCAAGCTGAAACCTGGAGGCAGGAGCTGAAGCCGAGACCATAGAAGAGTACTGCTTATTGGTTTGCTCCTGTAGCTTGATCAGTTTGCTTTCATATATGCCTCAGGCCCATCTGCCCTGGGAAGGCACCTCCTACAGTACAGCTCTCCCACTTCAATCATCAGTTAAGAAAATGCTTGACAGACATATCCACAGTCTAATCTGATTTGGGCAGTTCCTCAACAGATATTACCTCTTCCCTAATGACTCCAGTTTGGATCATGACAAAAATAAAATAGAATAAAATATGAAAATAAAATAAATAAAAATAAAAACTCAACAACAAAAAAAACTCACAACCAGCACAAACCTCAAGAAGTTTTCTACTTAAGGCCATCTCTCCCTAAGTACCTTTCTATATACTATATATGAAATTAAAACTGAGAAGTATTTAGACTATTTCTTTTTCTTTACACATACTCTAAGAAACATGAAAATAAAATAAGGTATATTTTCAGAATAAAAGCATGAGAAGAGTGTTCCTTCCTTTTGTGTTTCTATAAGTCTTGCCAGTATTAACTTAATGGACGGCTAAGATTAATGGGATTCTCACGTCTGTTTCTGAATTGTCTGCAGAGATGCTCCATGGATTGTGTCCTCTGGGAAACTTCCCTTTGCACTCATAAGAGAATGAGAGTTAAAAAGGCTAATAATACCTCAGCTGACCCCCTTCAAAAGGTTTCTAGAATTCACAGGGATTTCTATACCTCATCTCGGGGGCTACAGCTCTAAATATTTACTTAGATGTCTGCAAAGCATTCACTGTGAAAGGTCTAGACAAGCTGCATTCCAAAAGCAATTAATGATATTGCCACAAGAAATAATATGTAAGAGTCTAATTCTCCCCTGCCTCAGACATGCAATAAATTTTGTGTTTCTTTTATATATATATATATATATATATCCACTATTAATAAAACAGTTGTCAAAAATATTTAAGGCATAATTTTTTTCAATTTCATATAATCAAATTTTGAAATGTATTCCTTCAAATTTTGAGACCCAGTCTATGGATAACCAGAAATATTATTGAGACAGCTGAACTCAGTGTGACTTTTGTGATAAAACAGGATTTGTTAGCTTGTATCATCAGACTCTCTCCCACTTTATAGACTCATAAAGTTCTTTTTTTATTGTTGCATTTGGATCGGTGGTAAATAGTTAAAGAGATCAGTCACTACAAAAGTAGTTTCTAATGCTGTAGACCAAGCATCTCGGAAATCTTTTATTGACAGCTCGCAGCATTTGACCTTCATCCCTCCAGGCCTCTCAGCTCTCTCCCTCCGAAGTGTGTTGTGGCCAACAGCATTCAAGTACTGGGGACAAGTGATATTCTCAAAGACAGTTCGATTTGGTCCTAATGCCAGTGGGAATTGTTTTTCCTATTGATTAAAACCTCTTTTCAAAGAGGTGATGCAGTACTTGTGAGCTAGCACAGCACTAACACAGAGAGCTGGCCTGTAACAAGTCAGTTCTTTCCAGGAGCCTGTAATGCCTGAGATCCCACAGGGATGTTCCGTGCTTTAAGCCTGCAGACTGAGAAATTCTTATTCTATATTCAGGAGAATTTGCAGAGGAAGTAAGTAATCTGCCTGCTTAATTCTTAACAAACTGGCCACCTGTGTACTCTCTACTTACCACTTCCTGCCTTTTCTTTCCTGAAAGGGAAACTGACTTTGCTCTCCAAAGACTCTGGCTGTTCTGTAAGAAAGCTTCTGTGAGCATAGGGGCGTATACATGTACTGGGGTCCACATGCCCCTCATGTCCCTCTCACGTTTATCCTTACAGAGTCTAAGAAGTTTTCCCTTTAATGTAACTACTCCAGCCACAAACAATCACACCCTCCGAAGCTCAGACGTGAAAGCTGTTTAAATCAGTTGTTAGAAGTAACCTGTAACCCACCTGTGCAGTATCCACACTCTACCCCAAAATATGATCCTTGAAAAGAACAAGCACCTGCTTTCAAAATATATTAAAAATATTGACATTCTACATGATTTGGGGTTGGTTTTTTTTTGTTGTTTTTTTGGGGTTTTTTTTGTTTTGTTTTGTTTTTTCGAGACAGGGTTTCTCTGTATAGCCCTGGCTGTCCTGGAACTCACTCTGTAGACCAGGCTGGCCTCGAACTCAGAAATCCACCTGCCTCTGCCTCCCAAGTGCTGGGATTAAAGGCGAGCGCCACCACCGCCCGGCTGTTGTGTTTTAACCAAAGATACATGCTGGCTTCTTCCTGGTCTTAATTTCTGTCCTCATTTTTTTTTAAAGTCTCTTTAAATGTTTATTTTTGTCAGAAGAGCTGACAATTTTCTACTGAGAGTTTGGTCTATTGTTATAATAAGCATTTCGCCCTTGAAAAACCCACTCAAAACATCTCATTCCAAAGAACTTAAAAAAATGATTTTTTTAAAGAAAAAATTATTAAAATTCCTTTAGCTTGATAAATAGAAATAATCTTTTTGTTTGTTTATTTTACCCTAGTGAACATATATGTATTTTATACAACAAAGTATCCCTTCACTTTTTGGCGAGCAGCAGGTGAGAATGACCCACACTCACGCCGACTCTTCACAGACCCACAGTGCAACAGTGCTGTGCTCATACAGACTTTAAAAGGAACAGTTATCAATACTCTTCTGGCAAAACAACCCAGGTTTTGGAATGGCAAAAGCAAAAGAAATTTAAGCATCAATCAAGGCAGCTCCGGGAGGAATCAGTCTGAGTCTTCGTCATCAAGGTAGTCCTCAGCATTGCTTAACGATCGAACCCCGTCTGTTCCCTACTGCTGCGGCTTCTTCAGGAGCGATGCACAGGTAACGTTGGTGGCCATGTCCAAGGCCAGCTTCTTCTCATTGTTTCTCAAGTCTGTCCTCGCACCTTTTGCCAGTAACAACTGGACAATGTCTGCATAACCCTTCCAGGCAGCTGCATGCAGAGCCGTGTCTCCCAGCTTGTTCTGCTGGTTCAGCTCCACATTCGGCTGAGTAAACAGAACCTCCACTATGTCTCTGTGGCCGCCATGGCAGGCCCAGTATGGGGCTGTACTTCCAGCTTTGTCCAGGCCGTTCACACCCACACAGTTGTCCAAGCACTCCCTCAACCAGCTCAAGTTGCCTCTTTTTGCAGCTTCATGCAATGGATTGGGCAATGGATTCTGCCTGCTCAGCCACAGAGTTGCTTGGGATCAGTCCTGTTCTGCCTTTGCATGTCCCTTTCCACCAGCTGGTGTCACTCATGTCAGTGATGTAGATAATGTCTCCTTCTTCAAAGTATAACTCATCTGGAGTTCTGGGTTCAAATGTATAGAAAGCTCTGAAGACTTTAACTTGCCCTGGTTTGACCGGTTTGGGAGGTGGCTTGGACATGGTGCTACGCGGAGCAGCCAGACTCAGCCGCGGGAGCCCCACACGCAGACAGGAACTGGGCGCCAAGCCTGCGCTGGCCGCAGCCGCTTCTGTCCTCATTTTTAACACCTGTTGCTTTTTAATTTTTTCTTCCTGATAGACTCATCGTTTTCTTTTCTGTTTTTCAACTAGGGTCAGTAGTGTATTCTTACAGCGCAGGGCTGCAGAGAGCTTAGAAGAAATATGAAGTGAAGAATCAGGACAGTGAGCCAAGTAACAGTGTCCCGAGAAGGACTAATGCCTTGCTAGAAAGTCTCGCTAGGTGAAGCCAAGGCAGGAAACCCTGATTAGCATATGTTCCGAAGTAGAGCCCAGCACAGAAGGGACCAGAAAGAGCCAGACTGCCAGGCAAGAATATGAGAGTGCACACTGGAAGGCCAACAAATTGTACCACAAAGTATTCTGAGTATAGTCTTGAATATATAATCCTTGGTCTGCATCCTTTATACAAATACTGGAGAGTTTGAAAGTGTTGAATTTCAATTTTTTATCTCTGGTTTAAGACATTCAGTTATGGGCTGGAGAGATGGCTCAGTGGTTAAGAGCACCGACTGCTCTTCCAAAGGTCCTAAATTCAAATCCCAGCAACCACGTGGTGGCTCACAACCATCCGTAATGAGATTTGACACCCTCTTCTGGAGTGTCCAAAGACAGCTACAGTGTACTTACGTATAATAAATAAATGAATCTTTAAAAAAAAAAAAAAAGACATTCAGTTACCATGACCTATCATCACACGACTTTTCTTCAATATGTATGCTGAATCTGCTGGGTAAAAAGTAAATATTCCGATTTGCATGTATGCTGTGTTAAAGAGGAAAGTTTAATTCACATAACAGAAATTTTGATAGAAGTTAGAGCCGGGTGGTGGTGGCACACGCCTTTATTCCCAGCACTTGGGAGGCAGGACAGCCAGAGCTACACAGAGAAACCCTGTCTCAAAAAACCAAGAAAGAAAGAAAGAAAGAAAGAAAGAAAGAAAGAAAGAAAGAAAGAAAGAAAGAAAGAAAGAAAGGAAAAGAAAAGAAGGAAGGAAGGAAGGAAGGAAGGAAGGAAGGAATTAGAGATAAACATAATTATCTCTAATGCTCTGTTTTGGTGATGTGCATACACTTTTTAAAACTTGAACTACAGGGCTCCATGGAGAAGCCACCCAGCCTGGATTACTAGGAGGGTAGACACAAGGCTGGACAGCAAGCTAGAAGAACTATAAAATCAAGACTGCTGTAGCATCAAATGCTGCAAAATCCACTGGGAAAGACCAAAGGAAAAGACTTAAGAGTCAATTCAAATTTAGATTAAATAAATGGCAGCCTTGGAGCCAAACGGCATGCCGTGCTGAAGGAGACTAAACAAAAACTTTATAAAGGTGGATATTAAGGTGGATATTACAGTTATCTATGGAATCCATGGCTGGGCAAGAATATAGATGTACTCCCCTCCGTTGTTTCTCTTTCCTGCTGTACAGTAACAAAATAGACCGCTTCATCCTAGTCCCAAGGCGACAGGCAAGTTTACAAAGCAGAAAACAAGCAGTTAAATACCTCACAGCAGGAACACCATCTTCCCATTCTCATCTCACCTGCAGGCCTCTAAGGATCTCCTGGGCTTTTCACAGCGAAGGTTTAGGGCCCATGAGGGATGCCTGATATGGTATTCAGTTTCTTCAGCCTCGGTGTGTGGGTGTGTGGGTGTGGGGTAGGGAGGTGTAAGTGTGTGTAAATTATTACACGGCCCTGAGCTTTCTGAGAGAATTGTCAATAACTGACTAGCATAGAGCAGGCCGTAACACAGTGTCATTAGGTTAGGGCTGGCTGTCACAAGACAAACAACCCAAAGTAGAGTTTTGTAAAAAGATGAAAAAAGGAGGTGTGTAATTTCACCTAAGACAGTGGACATGTAGAAGAAACTGTGCCTATGCCATAATCTTCAAAGAGGAATTTGCACCATCAGCTGAAGAGCTAGGCTCCAGCGAGCATGGAGAAGAAACTCATAAAGGCTGAGGAGAAGTGGAAAGAGCTGGCTCAGAGCAGTGGGAGGAGGAGGCAGCCCAGAAGGGACCCGTGGTGGTGAATTCTACCAATGACTACAAGGACAAATATAGCCATCTTCCTGCCAGACGAGCAGCCAAAGGCACAGCCCATGTGCTACAGGTTAGCAAGACCTGAAGCTGTGAACCCATGGCGAACAAGCGGAACACAGTCCATACAGGAGACTATGTATGAAATTCGAGCCAATAAATGCTGCAGCAGAATGGCAGAGTTGCCAGCCATCCTCTAGGCATCCCATTCCACTCAGTCCCTTTGACCCTCCAGCAAGGTGAGGGCATGGAAGGGCAAAGATGCTACTATCAAGACTCATCCTGGGGCCCCACTTCCAAACTGGGAGGTCCTATCAGTTGTTACTCAGACTGGAGAGGTGCTGATTTATCACATGTGGTGTGTGTATGTGTGAATATGTGGGTGGGTATTTACATTATTCCCTATTATTCTTGGAACTTTCTTCCCCCTTGGAGCTGGGGTTCCTTTACATTGAATAAACACTGTTTGGCCCTGGGGAGGGAGAACTCATCCACTTAACCATGGCTGAAGTTAGGAAAGGTTGCCTATGTTGGGAAGGATCACAGGATGAACCTCCTGAGAGCAGGGGACAGGTTGGTGGAAGGTGAACAACAGGAAGCTTCCAACAGAGAAACAGGGCACCAGCTGGAAAAACATGGTACCAGATGTGGTGGGGCCATGACGAGGCCTGGGCTCCAGAGCAGCCAGAGGTTAGAAGAGCAAAGGGAGGCTCTGTGAGGAAAGAAGGGCTGATGGGACCCCTGCAGGAGCAGGGCAGTCTTCGGAACATCAGCTGGAGTGGCTGCCCACTGACCTGCACCTTTGCACCTCCTCTGCCTTTGGGGAAGCAGGATCCCAGAGGCTGACCCTAACTTTCTGAAGACAACACCACACCATTCAGTGGCTTGGCTCAATCTATCGATCTTAAAATGCCCAGGATAGTTTTGCCGTTACTTTCCAATCCAGATTTCAGAATATAAATTCATGATGTTACTGTGGGAAAAAAAAAAAAAAAAGGTTGGAAATACAAATGTCTTTCAGCTAAATCACATCTCCTTAGGACCAACCAGTGAAAAGACAGGTCCTCTTTCTAACCTTACAATAAGATTGTTAAGATTACTGGGGCTAGCGAGATGACTCAGTAGATAAAGCACTTGCCATACAGAAGCACACACTTATAATCCCTAGAAGCTCATAGGCCAACTACGTGCACAGCATGCACAATAGTGATCAACAAAAGATACTGCCTTAAATAAGGAAGATGGCAAAGACATGCACCAGAGGTTCACATCTCACCTCCACACATGGGCCATGGCATGTATGCCCATACTTACATACAAGCATTCATCATACATACTACACATGCTATATATGCACACACACACACACAAATATTACCTTGTCCTATGGGAGAATAGGATTTGGACTGGCATATGGTTAATCCAATGTAGGAGGAATGCATGGAACATAAATGGATTATAGAAATAAATAAAACAGTCTGGCCATGTTAAAGTGGGGTTATGAGTATATGAACATAGAGATTCATATACCTACTCATTTTGTATATATTTCCAACTTTCCATAATGGAAAGTTTAAGAATTATATCTAAGAGGCCGGCAAGATGACTCAGTGAGTTACCTGCCCCCAAGCTGAATGACCTTAGTTCAGTACCTAGGATCTACGTGGTGGAAAGAACTGCCACAAGCTCCTCCCTAACTTCCATAGGCGAACACACACACACACACACACACACACA
>JADRCD010211110.1:0-24433 GCA_019843815.1 Montemys delectorum | reverse complement strand
ACACACACAAACATGCACACACAAATACAAACACACAGACACACACAAACACATACACACACAAACACACACACAGACACACACACAACCACACACACATATACACACACAAATATACACAAACACACACACAAACACACACAAACACATACACACACAAACACACAGACACACACACATAACCACAGACACACACACATGACCACACACACACATATACACACAAATACACACAAACACACACACACAAACACACACAAATATACACACACACACAAATACACACACTAAATAATTTATGATTATACTTGAATTTTCAGTTTAGCCCTTATTTTTATTGCTATTTGAAAATCAATTCCTATTGTGAAAAATCTAGAAAAGATTATCAAGTGTAAAGGAGTGAAATGTCTCTGTGCTTGGCATATCCTATCACTTAGAGGGCAAATATATTAATGGTGCCTCCCCAGCAATGTAACGGGATCCATTTTGTGGCATGCACTAGTCATTAACTTTAATGCTTTAATGTTTCTTCAGTATTAGAGGGACTGATACCTCCCCGTGTTTTTGTGAGAGATGAGAAAAAATATATATATAAAACATATATATTCTATTGTACTATTTAACCACTATCATTTGTGTTGATTCCATAGTCAGATCCAGGAATGAACTAAGGTGAATAGACACCTTAGAGTCATGACTTCACCCTAAACGTTAAATGAACTCTGTGAGAGAACTAAGATTATGGCCAACTACTATCCACAGTTTGGCAAAACATCTTGACAAAGCACTGAGAGCCACTGACGCCTACAGAAAAAGCAGAAAGGCATTTCTTCATCCTAGCCAGAAAGACAGTGTTTCATGTTTTATTACAGTTGTACACATTGGCTAACCAAGTCCTGCAAAACGTGGTAGCTGAAAACAGCAGAAGGATTGCCACATTTGACAACCTTTTTGTTTTGTTTTGTTTTGTTTTGTCTGTTTGTTTTTCGAGACAGGGTTTTTCTTTATATCCCTGACAACCATTTCTTAAGATTCGTTTCAGAGGCTGATGGACAACAGGAGTAACTAGGGGACTAGGGCTGGCTCACAATCTCTTAAGAAGTTGTATGCCAGGCAGTGGTGGCACAGGCCTTTAATACCAGCACTTGGGAGGTAGAGACAAGCAGATTTCTGAGTTCAAGGCCAGCCTGGTCTACAGAGTGAGTTCCAGGACAGCCAGGGCTACACAGAAAAACCCTGTTTCGAGAAAAAAAAAAAAAGAAGAAGAAGAAGAAGTTGTAGTCACACTGAGTCAATCCCCTTCCAGGTTCTTTCTCGAGGTTGTTAGCCAACCTCAACTACCCTTGCTACAAGGGTCTCAGCAGAGGCTGCCCGAGTGTCTCAATGACAAGGCTAGTGTTTTCCAATAAAGTGATAGGAGAGAGAAAAATGAGAGAGGAAAGGCAGTTAAGAAAGCACACGAGAGAGAGCGCCCATGATAGAATCTGCATCATTTGTAATCTAGTACAGGAAGTGACACGACAGCATCCTGATTTATCCTGTAGATTATACACTGTAGAACAAAACCACAAAGGTTGTGAACACTAAGAAGTATGGATGGTTTGCCAGGTACATTCTAGAGGCTGGCTACCACATATAGGATGAAAAGAAAAAAAAATAACACCCCAAAGCACTAGAGATAACATGTATGAAAAGAGATCTGAAGAGAAATTAAAAAAAAAAGTTTTTTAAAAAATACTGACAGTTTTTTTAATGCTATAAATCTCTGTGTTCAAGAACAGAGACCCACTATCAAACCCTCAGTTCAGAAGCTTCCTGACCTATCTGTCTTTTTAGCTGTAGAGAACAGCAATAGCATTGGCTACTAAAGTCCGTTTCCCCCACGTCATTCTCAGATGGAGTTCTGTGTGCCTTGCCCAAGCCGAGCTCCTGGCTTTTAACCCTACCACCTTGACACAGCTGCTCTATTTCAGCTCTCTGTTGATTCAGAAATTTGACCATCCTGATCAAGAAACTGTAGTGGAAAAGAAGAGAAATACAACATATGGTTTCTGACGGCAACAAACCAAAAATTTTAAATTAAAAAAAAAAAAAAAAAAAAGGTTGGACATGATGGCACACATCTTTAATCTCAACACTCAGAGGCAGAGCACAGGCAGATCTCTGTGAGTCTGAGGCCAACATGGTCTCCTGGGACTGGGATTATATTTATGAGCCATCATGTTGGTTCTGAGAATTGAATCGGGTCCTCGGGAAGAGAAACTACTGCTCCCAACCACTGAGCCATCTCCCCAGCCCCCACGACTTGTGATTTTGAAAGGTTATTTTTAGGTTCCCCACCATGCTTTGAGAATGCAAGCCATCAGCGCAGAACAAATCTGATCTCGCTTCCTACCTCAACGCACTAACTTCACAGTAATTGATGTGGGTGAGCCTTCAAAGAGCAGATAACTTTCAGCCTACCGAGAGAATCCCATTTCCTCATCAGTGATATTGATCAGGTTGGGATAATAAAGCACAATCTTTTGACAAGTACATATCATCTCATCAAAACCTATCCATACTCAGGAATAGCCTGAAACATGGTTAACTATGCACACTGAAGCACGATGGCTGAGGCCCAAGGAGGAAGAAAGGGGACAGATGAGAAGCTTCTCTTTAATTTCATAGCAGCTACTGTGGGAGAAATAGTCCACCACAACTTTATTTATTGCTAAAAGAAATATTTAATCATTCATTTCTACAATCAATGGAATAATAAATTGATTCTGTTTAGTGGGAAGAGTTTGATGCATATGACCATTCCTTCTGAGTATAATAATCGCTATCAATCATCCCTCCTCCCAAGCCAACAGCACTCTCAGTGGCCCAAAATTCTGGATTTTTCTGAGTCCCTTTGATGTTATCAGAACATATGGAATTAGTGTTGTCAGCTGTTTTCTTCTTGTCAGGATAATTCATTGGTATCGCTTCAAAGGAGTTGTGGGGTTTTTTTGCTTGTTTGTTTTTGTTTTTTAAATAAAACACTTATTCCCAGCAAAGGTAAAACATAATTTCTTAATCCTATAAGAATTAACTAGGAACAATGTCATCTCTCTTCTGACTTATTATATGTAGTTTATTATGTTTATACACCAAATGATGAAGGTTTTTCTTTCTAGGTTAATTGACACACAGTTTTTTCCCAGAGAAAGACACTGCTGCTAAGCATAGCTGTGGGTCCAATTCCTTTCTCATGTGTTTATCTTTGAGGAACTCCCACAGACTGGCTTGGCTTTAGCTACAGATAGATGTTTGTTCTGTATGGTTGGGATATGTCAGCGAGAGGGCAGAGATAGGAGGGTGGGAAATAAATCTCATTTTGTGTAAACATGTAATAGCAGCCTCACACCCCGCTGCTGGGCTAGATCTCACCAGAAAAGTAAATGCTTGACATGGGACAGTTTCTTAACAGCAGATTTTGATGGGCCATAACAGAGATATCCTAAGAGCATGGGGCACCTAAAATGGGGGCCCAGAAAGGTCAAATGGAACAGTCTACATCCAGAAACAGTTAAGTGTCTTTCCATGCAAGGTCTAGCCAGAGGCAGGTTATCCCCAATGGTTCCCAAAGGTGCTTAAAATTAATATTTTAAAATACACCTACAGATTATGACATCCCAGTAAAACCCTTTCCCTTACTTTTTCATTCAAAGTCCCAATTTTATAATGACTCAAAGTTCAGGGAGGTCTCTCTGGTATCAAAAGAAGGTTCTTTTATGTTTGTTTGTTTGTTTGTTTGTTTTTCAAGACAGGGTTTCTCTGTGTAGCCCTGGCTGCCCTGGAACTCACTCTGTAGACCAGGCTGGCCTCGAACTCAGAAATATGCCTGCCTCTGCCTCCCAAGTGCTGGGATTAAAGGCATGCACCACCACTGCCCAACTGGTATTTTTAATGATATGTCATTGGCTCATTTTTCAAACACATGTGGCTTATGTAGGCTTTACAGTTTATTATATTGCATCTGCTTACGTGGACTCCTGTGTCTCCTTTACGCTACAGTAAATTCCTAAAGAAGAGACCCTTATCTTTATCCCCTCATCTCCTTGGTTTTTGCACAATGCCTTTCCCACTAGAGGTACTGAATAAATGTCAATAGAAAGAGTTCTTAAAATACAATTTAAAGTCCCCACGCATTGTGTTTCCAGGTGTGCATGCAGGGTAGCTTGCTATGCTGCATCTGGAAGTCAGAAATCAACGCTGTGGAACTCAGAGGACCAACTTCAGCAGCCAGTTTTCTACTGGGCAGGACCCAGTGAGTTCCCTCGGTCAAACTTAGGTAAGTCAGGCTTGACAGCGGGTTCCTGAACCTGATAAGCTATCACAGTAGCCAGAGGGAAGAAGGGGCAGGAGGCAGGCCAGAGGCATGCTGATTGCTTTGTTTTGTTTTTTATCTAATTTTTCGAATACTGGTTGTTTATTTGAATAACAAGGGAATTATTTTCAAATAACAAGACCATGCCTAACACCTATTACATTCCTCTCTCTGGGTAGTAGGCCCTCCACATCAGTACTATTCTAAAAGTTCCCCAAGACTTGTTGCCTGAAGACAAAGTGTAAAACAGAAGGAAGCATCAGCAGTTCTAGGAATTTGTTTGAATCATAAATTCTGCTGGGGCAGGACAGGTGGCTTTGTCCCTGAGTGCTTGCCTCGGCCTAAGCTCAGCTCCCCGATACGCCTACACAAGGCTGGTTCAGAGGCAGTACCTGAAATCTCAGCGAGACCAGAGGATTCCTGAGGCTCACTGACCAACCAGGTTAGTCAAATCGTAAGTCTACGGTCAGTGAGATGATGCCATCTCTCAAAAGATAAAGGGGAGAATGATTGAGACCACCCAGTGGCAGCATCTGGCCACATGTGTGCTCGCACAGGTGCTCACACACAGAAGGAAATATTAACTTTCGGGCTTCATCCCAGAGCCACTAAATCAAAATCTGTGTTCAAAGAAACAGCCTAGATCACTTTGATGAACACTGAAGTCTAACTGCTGCTCTAGAGTTACGGTAACACACAGGACAGGAGACAGCGAGCGCATCCTTAAGTAAAAGGCGTGTAATGAGTTTGATGTTGGAAAGTGGCAGAGACAAACACAAAACCACAAAGACAAATAAACAGTTAAAGCTGTAGTAGTGAAGGTGAGAAAAATTGGTATCAGGCCAACTCACCTTTGAGTAATGTGAAGGATGGTCTTTGTCTTATAGAAATAAAATAAGAGAGAGCTAAATAAGGAAAATGTAATCTAAAGTAAATACAAAGCCAAGAGAAAAACATTCCTCAGCTACACATAAGAAATAGGCAAAGAGGGGTATCTCACACACGTTCCTCACACACGTTCCTCACACACGTTCCTCACACACGTTCCTGAGCAGGGAAGAGAAAATAACGCAATTGACCATGTACAAGGTAATTCTTTTTAATGGGTTCTAGACAGAAACTGTTTAATCTAAAATTTTATATAAAATATTTTGGTACGGTATGTAATTGATCTTGATGAAGTGCAGTACGAAACTCCACTAGTATACAAATGAATGCTATGTATATTTAATTAGTAAATGCGGTTAATATGGTGTATGACTCACAGTCCTGAATAACCTCCTTCTCCGAGAGAAATAACTGTAAATTAAATCTGTTTTGTAGCTTTTATTTTAAAGCCTTGGCCAAAACTACAGGCCAGAGAGATGGGTCCGCAGTTTAGAGCACTGGCTGCTCTTCCAGAGGACCTCAGTTCAATTCTAGCACACGCGTGGCAGCTCACAGCTGCCAGTAACTTCACTTCCAGGAGATCTGACGCCCTCTTCTGGCCTCTGCAGGCACTGCATGCACACAGCGCGCAGCCATACATGCATGCAAAATAAACCGCACAGAAAATAAAAATAAATCTTGAAACAAACAACTGAGGGCGGGACATGTAGCTCCGTTGGCAGAGTGTTTACCTGACATATGCGAAGCCCTCAGTTCAATTGAACAATCAGCACATGTCTGTGATCTCGGAAGGGGGGCAGGGTAGGGGGTGGGGGTGCTTTCTATCGCGTATGAACCTCACTTTCACTTTGGAAACTTTTTTAATTTAGCTTGTTTACTTTGTAAGTAGAGATCTTTATCCTTGTCCACCTTTTGGCTTAACATTAAGGTCAAATGAAATAACGCATGTAAAAAACGCTACTCTGAGTTAACAGAAGGTCCTCAGGCTTTGCGGAGCGTGCTTGTCATCTCAGCCTTGGGAACCTGAATCAGGAGAGCAAGTCCAGGCATGAACGTCATAAAAAGGCTCCAAGATGAAAGGCTGAGAGTATTATAAAAGTACTTCTGAGCATATGCTGTCGCTTGTCCATTTGTCATTCTGGTTTATTTTTATTATTATTAAATGTGTGCTTCTAGTGAATTAATTTAAATTTTAGTTAAATTTATTAGCAGAAACTTGGAAATAAAAAAAAAAAAAATGCTGGCCGGGCGGTGGTGGCACACGCCTTTAATCCCAACACTGGGAGGCAGAGGCAGGTGGATTTCTGAGTTCAAGGCCAGCCTGGTCTACAGAGTGAGTTCCAGGACAGCCAGGGCTATACAGAGAAACCCTGTCTCAAAAAAACCAAAAATAAAAAATAATAAAAAAAAAATGTTGTTTATAACTTGGAAGGTAAAACTTCCTAAGGAGGGGCTGGTGAGATGGCTCAGTGATTAAGAGCACCGACTGCTCTTCAGAAGGTCCTGAGTTCAAATCCCAACAACCATATGGTGGCTCACAACCACCCGTAATGAGATCTGATGCTCTCTTCTGGTGTGTCTGAAGACAGCTACACTGTACTTATTTATAATCATAATTAAATCTTTGGGCTGGAGCGAGTAAGGTCTACCGGAGCAAGCAGAGGTCCTAAAAGTCAATTCCTAACAACCAGATGAAGGCTCACAACTATCTGTACAGCTACAGTGTGTACTCATAGACATAAAATAAATAAATCTTTAAAAAAAAACTTCCTAAGGGAAAAAATAGTAAGAGGATATATCTAATACTTAATGCTAGTAAGACTATTAGGGAAGCTATAATTTCTCTTCACTTTGATGCACAAAAGTATATAGAGTAATAATATAATTAATCCTCCATAAAGTACCAACTGGTAGATTAGATATTAATTAATATATCTGCTGCTACTTTTTAAAAGATATTTTAATTTTCTTTTTACAATAGACTGTGCATGTGTGTGTCTGTACATGCATGCCACAGGCCTGTGTAGAGGTCAGTAGAGAACTTGTGAAAGACTGTCCTCTCCTTCCATCGTGTAGGTTCTAGGGCTCAAGCTTGGGTCACCGAGCTTGGTGGCAAGCGCCTTTACCCACTGAGGCATATCACCAGCCCCTGTTTTGGCTTGGGGGGACAGATCAGAGGGGTTGGCCTTGAATTCATGATCCTCCTTCTTCCACTACCTGAGTGCTAGGATTTCAGGCATGCACACTCAAAACCCTCTAAAGGCAGTGGTTCTCAGCCTTCCCAATGCTGCATGCACCCCTTTAATACAGTTCCTCATGGTGTGGCGACCCCCAGCTCTTAAGATTATTTTGTTGCTACTTCCTAACTGTAATTTTGCTACTGTTATGAATTATAATGTAAATATCTGATATGCAGAATATCTGGTATTTGACCTCTGGGAAAGGGTCATTTTACAACCTCCTGGGGTCAATACACACACACACACACACACACACACACACACACACACACAAATCAAGCATAATAGCTGGGCAGTGGTGGCCCACGCCTTTAATCCCAGCACTTGGGAGGCAGAGGCAGGTGGATTTCTGAGTTTGAGGCTAGCCTGGTCTACAGAGAAACCTTGTCTTGAAAAACCAAAAAAAAAAAAAAAAAAAAAAAAAAGATCAAGCATAATGAGCTAGAGAGAACCCTTTACATTAGGAGTCAATATTCTGCATTCTACCCTAATGCAGATAGGGTAAAACCTAATAAAACCCAGACTCTTTTTTGGCAGTTGTACATCAGCTGTACATCAGCTTCTGGTACCCAGATGAGAGATGATCCAAATCCAAAACATAGGTGGTTGTTTCTCAGAAGACTGGAGAGTGTACTGAACTTTCTAGAACTTTCTAATGGAAGAAGAGGAAGTCTGCCCCTCTGGATGCCTGATTAGATTACTATTTCCCAGGACAAATTTTGTAGGATATCTGTTCTTCTGGGAGTAGCATATGTGTCTGTGTTCCCACTATGATACTAGCATATATGTATTTGAGCACATTGGCTTACATTAGAAAGACTTGTGGTGCAGATGCTCAATATATGAACGGCCAAGGCCAAAACCTCTGAATGACAATGGTCACTGAATGGCCCTATAAATGGTGACCAAAAGTGAGCAGTCGGGATGCTAATTATCTTTTTAAGGTCCTAGATAGAGAACATGGCAACATGTTCTTGACATTTGAAGATGATGCTAAGCTAAATCAGTGTAATAAGACCTTTTTATAATGTCTATAAAGAAAATTTAACCAGCCAGGCAGTGGTGGCGCATGACTTTAATCCCCAGCACTTGAGAGGCAGTGACAGGCGGATTTCTGAGTTCGAGGCCAGCCTGATCTATGGGGTGAGTTCCAGGATGGCTAGGGCCATACAGAGAAACCATGTCTCAGGAAACAAAACAAAACAAAAAAAAAAAAAAAAAAGACCGAAAAAAAGAAAATTTAACCAATAATCTTTATTTGAAAATGTAGGCCCAGAAAGCTGACTACCTACCCCATTCACACATTCACACATAAGTTCATTGTTTTCATAGATGGGATCCATAGTTGAAATTTGTAATTGCTATGGTTTGGGTACTAGACAGACCCACAAAAGGCTTGTGTATGGAGGGTCTGGTTCCCATTGAAAGCAACATTCAGACCTGGGACTTTGGGGAAGTGAGTGGATCATATTTCTGTCTCCATCAATGGCTTAATCGGCTGTTGCCTCCAAAATCAGCATGGACAGTTGCAAGGTAATGGAACTGTGGGAGGCGGGGCCTCACCCTGAAAGTGGGTCACCAAGAGTGTATCTATCCTAGAAAGATTCCTTTTCCCTCGCCCCATCTTTCGCTTTCTGCTTCCCAGGAAACATGAGGTAAGAAACATTGCTTTGTCACATGATCTTTATTGACACCATGATGTTCTCCCCAGAGGTCCCCAGTAGCTGGGGCCAGCTGACCATCAGCTGCAACCCCTCAGGCCAGGAGCCATTGATAAACATTTCCTCTCATAGGTCAGCATCACAAAGATACAAAGGTTGACTAACACTGTAACTGAAATTCATACCTCGGGGGAATCTCAGAAAAAGGATTCAAAATGGTACTTGTGTTTGGTTATTTTTCTTTGATTCAAAAG
Organism: Montemys delectorum; assembly: GCA_019843815.1. NCBI lineage: Eukaryota > Metazoa > Chordata > Mammalia > Rodentia > Muridae > Montemys > Montemys delectorum. The sequence goes on along the minus strand of JADRCD010211110.1, from coordinate 15,036 downwards.
TACCTAAGAGAAACCACTTGAGGGAAGACACATTTATTTTGGCTCGTGACTCAGGACACATAGCCCACCATTATGGGGGAGGCACAGCATCTGGGGCAGCTCGTTTACATTTCCTTATGTCCGAAAACTGAGAATGCTCAGGCCAGAAGGGCTCGGGCTATAATCACCCTTCAAGGCCTGCCCCCAGAAGTCCGTCTCCACGAGAATCGCCTCTTGCCCCAAAGGTTCCAGTCGTTCAAAATAGCGCTACCAGCTGCGGACTATGGTGGGTTTTGTTTGTTTGTTCATTTGTTTTTAATCTTTTATTAATTCTTTATGAGCTTCACATCATGCCGCCCAGTCCCACTCGTCTCCGCATCCCCTCGTATCCATCCACCCTCTGCCCTTGCAACCTCCCCACCCCCAAATAAAAAACAACAAAATTAAGCATAGAAAACACCTCATCGTGGAAGCTGTAGTGTGCCACCATGTGTCCCACAGTATATCCCTCTGTCCACACATCTTCACTTGTAAATGTTCATTGTAATGAGTCATTGATCTGGTTCTAGATCTCTGGCTTCTGTGACACCATCAATGTTGGATCCTCACTGGGACTACTCCCTGTTATCCTGTTGTTGCCCCATGTCATGGAGATCTTGCAGCGCTGAATCCTTAGGACCGGCCCTTTCACATACCCCAACCGTTCACAGACAATATAGATTTTTGGGGTGGGCCAACTCAGAGCCCCGGATCAGGCCTGAGTGGTAACCGAGCTGGTTAGCCCACTGGCTTTCCCTTATCTGTGCCACCAGGCCAAGCGCTCCAGCACTGTTCTAGCTGGGTTCACCAGTGCCTCCTCTGCCAGGGCCAGTTGCCCAGGTGAGGCGTAGAGTTTGCTTCTAGTTAGGGGCAGGTACAGCTCTCCCATTCTCATGACCTCAGGCCAGCTCTCCTGACTACAGCGGGTGGCAAGGGGCGAGGGAGGGAGGGCATCACCCACTCACCCACTCTATCTCACAGCAGACTAGTGGTGGGGCCCACTCTCTTGCACTCACGCCCACATAGCTGACGCACCCATTCCCCGTGCCAGGTGCAGGGCCTGCTGTCTCTGAACTGCTGCAGGTGAGAGGTGGGGTCAGCTCTCCAGAGTGCTATCCAGTTTTGCATAACTCCTGAACATCCACATGGTCCCAGGGGGCTGCCCAGACCAGGGATGTCCCCCTAATGGTAATATGAGCCTATCAACACCAACCCCTGCTATTGCTTAGCCACGGACCAGGCCCTCAGCAACAGCACTGGCCAGATCTTCAACAGGGCCTCAAGCAGTAGGGCTGGCTACTCAAACAGGCTATTCCTCTCCACCCTCAAGTCTTCAGTTCCATCTCCCCCTTCACAAGGCTCAAACTGTTCTGTCTGTCTGTCTGTCTGTCTGTCTGTCTGTCTGTCTGTCTGTCTCTCTCCCTCTCTCTCTCTCTCTCTCTCTCTCTCTCTCTCTCTCTCTCTCTCTCTCTCTCTCTTTCCTGCCACCACTCACTCACACACTGTAGTGGCTCCTGCTGCTGCAGACAGGCCACGAGACGGGCAGGCCTCTGGGTGACCTTCTCTGCCCATGCAGTATGGTAGTAAGGAAGTCTCTCTCTAGGTGTCTACAGGCAATGGTTCTGCGTGGATCTATGGACATCCTCAGCCTCCCACGGTGCATGGTATGGTGGCAGGCAGGCCTCTGTGTGTCTACAGCCCACCTGAGCCTTGCACTGGCAGGCAGGCCTCTGGGCATCTTTCCCCACCAGCACAGTGTGGCACCGCAGTCCGAAGGTCTCCGGATGTCTTCCTCCTACGGCGTGCGTTGCTGGGCATGGTGGCAGGTAGAACTCTGTGTGTCTACAGCCCACCGCCCATGCTGTGCTGTGGAAGGCAGGTCTCTGGGCACCTTTCCCAGCCTGCACCCTTGTGTTGTGTGGTCAGCAGGCCTCCAGATGCCTCCTGACTTAACTTTTAACCTCCACTGCCTCAGCACAGCCCTGAGATACGATGAGGACCTTCTTGTCAATGCCATCAGCACAGCAGCCAGGTGTCCCAGCCCAAGGCAAGTCAGGTGGGGTCACTTTTTAAAGACAAGAAATATTTTTATGTTATTGTTTGTTTGTTTTTTTTTTTTGTTTTTTTTGAGACAGAGTTTCTTCGTGTAGCCCTGCCTGTCCTGGAACTCCCTCTGTAGACCAAGCAGGCCTTGTTTGAGCTCACAGAAATCCTCCTGCCTCTGCCTCCCAGATGCTGGGATTAAAGGCACGCACCAACACATTTTGTTCTATTTTCTCTCCCTTGACTACAGAAGTTCTGCAGTAAACAGCAGTCGATATTCATGGGTTGCAAAAGGAAAAACTCATTATAAGAAATCATGAATGTCTCTACATTTTCATGATTTAGCCTGCTTTGCGTTTAGCAAAGATGGACTGGAATGCATAGAGGAGTCAGCCATTGTCTGCAGGCTTACCAAATCAATGGGATGTCCAAGTCCAGCTTTTGGCATACACACATGCATACATACATACATACATACATACATACATACCTATACACACTTGGTCTCCAGAAAGCTCCAACAACCTTACATATATGCATACACATACTTAAATTTGGTGGATGGAGCAAAGTTCCAACCAATTTTATATATATACACACACATACACATATACACATTTGGTGGATGGAGCAAAGCTCCAACAACTTTATTTTTTTCTTCTACAGTTATGCAATTATGTATCCCAACAAAGTCTTTCAAACAGTACAAAAAAAAATCACAACGTGGTTACATTCCATTTTTTTCTAGTGAAAGATTATTTAAAAAAAAAACACCCTAGTATATTCCCAAGTACCTTTACACAAATGAATGTTTTACGTAATACAAATACAAGACACATTATTCCAAGAACCCAGGAGGTTTATAACTAAGCCACTTGTTGTAGAGTAACAAAGCTTAAGCAAACAAGGGAACATTCTCAGCCAGTTGCTCTTACTGCAACTTGAGGTTACACAAAAAAGGATCCATTATTGGATTATTTTATTAATTATTTTTAAAAGTAATCTCATAAAAAAAATCAAGAGAATCACAAGTCTAAACTTTTATATAAAAATCATTTCAATTGTAAGCCCTCAGGGTGCACATCTACTCATTAACTTTTTTTTTTTATTATTAATCATATCGGGAAGCCAAAAGCACAAATGGGTACAAGAAATTAATCACCACCTTGATCGTCAGCCCAGCATTTGCCTGAGAGGTAGGTACGTCAGCTAGTGCTAGTCAGGCTGCCATTGTTCTTGTTCCCTGACCTTAAAAATTCCCCAGCTAAATAATTAAGAATGTGCCTTCCTGAACTTCAAATTGTTCCCTAAGACTTTCTGCATCAAAGCCACACCGAGGCACGCCTATCATAATTGTGCTAACCCATGGGTCACATTCCTTGAGTTCTAAAGCCATTCGCTGTCCCTCCCACTCGGGTCTTGACATAAGGTTATCTCATTTCTAGGATACATTCTTCCCAATGACAATCAGAATTTCTGTATCGTCTACCACTTCAACACTAATGCACTTAAATGTTATTCTCGATACATTCTTAGATTGGCTGCATCGACAAATAGCCAAGTTCCCCAAGTCTACTAAGTCTACTAGTGTTCCTCTGCTCCCAAGTACAACTCCGAAAGCGTTCCGTGTGTGCTTTTGCTTCTGCTCTATCCCAGCCATCACCGTTCCTGCTCTGTACAGCCTTCCCCAGGCCCTCTGGTTTAAATCACTCTGCACCCCCCCACTGGAGTCCTCTTCCTAACACATGTTTGTAATACTCTCGGGTTTAATTGCTCCAGACCTTGGCAATCTTTTCAAACCAAGATTATCCCCCAAGTACCTAAGTTATATCCATCTAGCTTAACACTCACTATTTTCAGATAATTCCATTCAGTTCATTTTGCCTTCCTTGCAGAGAGAGAGAGCTATCCCACAGTTCTTTGCTGCTGCAATGCCAGATTTTTACAAGAACGCCTTTCAAATCCAAGGTGCTGGGAAATGTAGGTCAGTGGTCAGGTGTTTGTCTAGCATGTGCAAGGCTGTGTGTTCAAATCTCCACTCCACAGACAAAGATAAAAACAATACTACCCAATTATGGCTATTTTTGTTGTTGTTGTTGTTGTTGTTTTCCAGACAGGGTTTCTCTGTATAGCTATCCTGGAACTCACTCTGTAGACCAGGCTGGCCTCGAACTCAGAAATCCACCTGCCTCTGCCTCCCAAGTGCTGGGATTAAAGGTGTGCCCCGCCACCAGGCCAATTATGGCTATTTTAAGTATATTATAGAGTGTTCTATACTATGCCAGTAAGAGTGAGATTATTATTCATTCCTCTTTTCAGCCACTCATCAGACATTTTGACCTTATCTCCCCATGCCAGGTACTAAGCCAACCTTTGCCTTCAGAGTGCTTATGGGAACATCAGACAAGTGCATTGCAGAGAAATGAATGTCCAGGAGTTCTCGGGACAACCCAAAGAGAAACTTGAAGTCTAACTGAATGTTAGTACCCTTCTGGGTTTTGCAATCCAGCGATTATTAGGAATCACTAAGTTGTGAGTAAGAAACCACCATTATTAGTAAGCCACCCAGGGAGATCTGGGAGAGAGATTGCAGCGGGCTGATGCTTCTTCATGAGGCAGTGGTAGATCTAATGACTAATGTAGTTTAGCCTTTTGAGAAACTTGGCTAGGAAAGGGCAGATGGCAGTTAACAGGATAGGGCGAGGTGAAGTTGAAGGAGCTTTATTTATTACAAGAACTCTTAAACTTTTTTATATGCTGGAGGAACATGGCTAAATACATGTGAAAGGTTAAGGATGAGTCCAGGGAGAGGGTGTTTGATAAAGCTAGACAATTGAACCAGGCTGTGGTGGCGCACGCCTTTAGTCCCAACACTCAGGAGGCAGAGGCAGGCAAATCTCTGAGTTCGAGGCCAGCCTGGTCTACAGAGTGAGTTCCAGGGCAGCCAGGGCTACACAGAGAAACCCTGTCTCTGGAAGGGGTGGGGGAGAAGCTAGTTGAGAAGGCAGGAGAAAGAATACAGATAGTGGTAAGGATCGTGAGGTGAAATTAACCAGAGGCAGAAGGTGATTTTGTGATTGCAGGAAAAAAAGAGAGAGAAGAAAAATAAAATAACAGAAAGTTGTACGTGGTGGGAAAGTTATTAGTAATAGCACTAAATTAATATTCCTTGATGTCCCTATTCTGTGCCAGGCACTGCCCTTAACAGTTTATAACAAGGTTGAGACATACAGTTTCTTGCACAGCCTCTGAACTTAAATCCTTCTATACGCCCCAAAGTTTCTAGTGAAAATCATTCAAATTAAACGAATTTGTTTCAAAAGACAAAAACAATTTTAATTTTTCAATTATAATATATATGTATCCATGTAATTATGCATGCATATAGACATATATGATATATATATATAAAACATATAATATATATAAGTTTTTGAGATGGGGTGTGGGGAGGAATCCCCGAAGAATGAAATGTTCAGAACTGGAATAGAGAGAAGTAAGGGACTAGTTAAAAGTTAATTTGAGAAAAAAAGGAAAAGAAGAAAAAAGAAAAAAAGCTCATTTGAAAAGACTGGAGAGCAAAATGAATCCTTACTTGACACTTTATGGATGACTAGGAACCTGAGACTAGATAGCCCAGGAACCTAGGGCTAAAAGAAAGTTAATGTTAAAATGACTCTAACGATATGCAATACTCACAGGTCAGTGTCTTGTTCAACCAGCATCAGAGAAGCTTCCCCTGCAGTGGACGGGAACAGATGCCGAGACCACAGCCAGGCAGTATGGAGAGAGTGAGAACGCTCAGCCCTACATGGGATGTCTCCATCAAATCCCTCCCTCCAGTCAGAGCTTGGAACCCTGAGGAAGAGGAGGCAGAAAGAGTATGAGAGCCAGAGGGAATGGAGGACACCAAGAGAACAAGACTCTAAACCAACATGAGCAAAGCACTTATACACTCACAGAGGCTGAGCAGCAAGCCCAGGGCCTGCACCGGTCCGCACCAGGTCCTCTGGGTGTATATTATGGCTTCCAGTTTAGTGTTTTTATGAGATTCCCGAGTGTGCAAATGAGTGGGTCTCTGATTCTTTTGCATCTTCTTCGGCTCTTTTCTTTCTGTTGGTTTGCCTTGTTCAACTTTGATGTGATACTTTTTGTTTTATCTTATATTTTATTTTGTTATAAAGTTTTTAAATGAATGAATGAATGAAAACCTAACCACTAAGGTAAAGATTAACAACTGAGCTGTCACTGGCACTTGCTGGAAGAGGAAAAATCAGTTTTCTCCAATAGAGTGACAGTAGGTTTATTTATCAACCACTCCAGGACGGGTTCATGTTCAGGAGAAGCTGACCAACATATAAAGGACCACATAGCTGTGTGTGTGTGTGTGTGTGTGTGTGTGTGTGTGTGTGTGTACACTCACGCACAAGCTTTTATTGGTTATAGTTTGGTGGGGGGTTATTTTTATTTCTCTTTTGGGGTGTGGTTTTATTTGTTTTCTTTGTTTGGGTTTTTTTGTTTGTTTGTTTGTTTTTTCGAGACAGTGTTTCTCTGTGTAGCCCTGGCTGTCCTGGAACTCACTCTGTAGACCAGGCTGGCCTTGAACTCAGAAATCCTCCTGCCTCTGCCTCCCAAGTGCTGGGATTAAAGGTGTGCGCCACCACTGCCAGGCCTGTTTGGGGGTTTTCTTGTATTGTGTTTTTGTTTATTTGTTGAGAAATAACTTTAAGTTGTGTGGGTAAGGCGAGGAGGAAGGCTGGAAGGTTTGGGGAAGGGGATGAATATGATTAAAATATATCTGCATTTTATAATTGTTTTAAATAATAAAAAATATAATTAAAAAAGAAAAAGGCTGGCGAGATGGCTAGATGGCTTAGAACACAGACTGCTCTCCAAGAGGACATGGTTTAGTTTCTAGAACCCACATGGTGGCTCACACCATCTATAAGTCTTGTTCCAAGAAATGCAACTCCCTCTTCTGACCTCCATGGCACCAGACATACGGACATACAGGCAAAACACTCATACACATAGTATAAAAGTAAATAAATCTTTTTTTTCATATAATTTAAAGAAAAATTCAACGTGGGCTGTCATAGCAGGCCCTGCTTTTTAAAAAAGTGTAAGTGTATACTTTAGCATAGACATCGATTGCTACAGTGGGTGGCACTTTGTCCTCCAGCCAGGATCTAAATGGGAGGTTGTGGTTCAAAAGACTGGCGGGCCTGGGCTGCGGCCCTGGCCCGCCTGCTGAGGCTCTGTCTCTCCCTGGTGGCAGGGAGGCCTGGTGGTGAGGCCCAGGTCTCTCTCTCTCCTCCCAGGGCTGGCCTGTTCGCTGCACGGCACCTTAATTAAAAAGGAGGCAATGTATGAATGAGTTATTTTATTGTAGGAAGGAGGATTATGCTGGTTGAGTAGAGAGAAGGAAAGGAGAGGAAAGAGAGAGAGAGAAAAAAGGAGAAGAGGGAGAAGAGAACAAAGAGCAGAGAGGAGAGAGAGCAAGAGGGTAAGAGAGCAAGAGAGAGAGGAGAGAACAAGAGAAAGAGAAGAGAACAAGAGAGTGAGAGAAGAGAGTGAGGGAGAACAAGAGAGGAAGAGAATGAGGAGGGGGCAAACCACCCCTTTTATTGTATGGGGCATGGCATGCCTGGCTTGTGGTCAGATGACTGTGTGTAAGGTCCAGCTAGAATGCTGGGAGTTTGAGGCAGTGTCTGCCTGATAGAACACATATCTCCTGCAGGGGCAGCTGTGAGGGGTCTGGGCTGAAATCTGAGCCATGGTCTCAGGAGCAATTCACTGAACGCCTTCCGTCCCTTTGAGCAAATGCTCAGTAGGTCTCCAGGGTTCCAAGGTGGCTCTACTGGACTCTGGCTGTCAGAACTGCTCACTGCTCGACTGGAGGCTAGGGAAAGAAACGTTTAGACCTGCTGGCTTTTGGAGAAGAGGCTCACAAATCCTCAGAGACAGCCACCATTATCAACAAGGTGGTTCATCACCGTTGCTCCCCTATAGGTACAAGCAAAGGACTAGCTGTGCTCACACAGCAGGACAAGATTCATCCTGACTGAGGATACAAGGAACTTCAAACCCTCCCACGCACACTTCAGTCTTCAGTCTTCAAGCCCTAGCTACCAAGAAGTGAATTAAGGGCATAAAATGAGAAGTACGTTTATATAGAAGTTAGTTTCCAGACATGCCAGCTGTGAGATGCTGACACTGGGAAGTTACCACCTTTAAGTAACTGGCTGGCACACGCAGAGGGGAGAAGATGCCAGTCACTTATCTGACAATTAATCATAGACAAGATCATCTGGCTGCCCGAGCACATATAATCCGGGTAATTACAGTAGCTTGACTTGGCCCGAGTAGAGCAGAACAAAGCCTGGGATGCTTTCAGAGCTTGGAGTGGGCAGACTGTAGGAAGCCCTCAGGATGAGAGAGGATTGCAGATCTGCGGAGGTTTGACGATGAAGCAAGGGAGGTGACAGTCACCTGGAGAAATTGCAAAACCAGCTCACCTTTGTTTTATCTTTCACAAACTGGCCTGGACCCAGCCTTTAATTAAATTGCAGCAAAAAATATTCTGGGTTCAACAGCCAGGTCAAGCTATCTGAGTAAGGCCTGGGACAACGAATGCTAACATCTCACTCTTCCCTTTAACCTGTTACTGTCATTACACTTTATTGTAAGTACTCTCTCCCACTTCCACCAACCTCACACCCTGTCTTTGCCCAAATACACACATGCACACACATACACACACACACATACACATATAGTGTGACAAAGCCTCAAAGTTACACATTTGTACAAAAAAATTATTGATCCACTGGGTGGTGGTGACACATAGTTTTAATCCCAGCAGAAGCAGGCAGATCTCTGAGTTCAAGGCCAGCCTGTTCTAAAGAGTTCCAGAATGAGTTTCAGGACAGCCAAGGCTACACAGAGAAAGGTGGAGGGGAGCCAGGCAGTGGTGGCGCATGCCTCTAATCCCAGCACTTAGGGGGCAAAGGCAGGCAGATTTCTGAGTTCAAGGCCAGTCTGGTCTACAGAGTGAGTTCCAGGACAGCCAGGGCTACACAGAGAAACCCTGTCTTGAAAAAAAAAAACAAAAAACAAAAAACAAACAAACAAACAAACAAAAAAAAAGGTGGAGGGGAGATTAGTGTTCCATTTAGTAGCAAGTTTCGAAGTCTGTGTATGTTTGTGTCTGGCTCCATCCTGCTCTTACTTGCATTTTTTTTTTTCCAAGCACAAGAATGTGAGTAAAGAGCACATCAGGAATAGCCCATGCAGGTGCACTGGGGAAAGCCTCCTCAGTCACTTCTGCCATGTAGGTGAAGAATCACTTGTGGGTACCATGTTGCCTACACTTAGTTCTCGTTGAGCACAGGCTTTTTTTAGTGGACACTGCTTATACCAGAGCTCCTAAGTGTTGGTCAAGGGCTTGCCCATTGTTATCTGATGATGTATGTCCAGGTCTTAAAGCCTTGGGTTTGTTTGTTTTTTTAATTATAAAAATAAAAGCAATCCAATCTTGTACTTTACACAGTGACACTAAAAATCCTACCAGATAGAGATTGGATAGGATCATTCTTTTCTAAGATGCTTATCATAATATAAAGTAAGTTCTAACATAAATTTAAAATGAAGCTATAAAGTAAATGTTCTTATTAACAATAGTAGCATATGTTATCAAAGTCTGTTTCCATACAGTCTCACTAAAGAATCTTCAACGCCTATACACTAAGATCTTAACATTCAGAAGCTGTCTGATAGCTGCACACAGGGACACAGGCCTGTAAACCCAGGACTCAAGAGGTTGAAGCAAAAGGATCTTAAGTCCCAAACCAGGCTGGGTTATACATGAAGACCCTATTTCAGATCAAGTAAACAAAGTGCCATTGATCTGGTACAATGTTGTGTTCAGCAATAAGCAGGAAGAGAGACAAGAGGAAAGGGTACTTTAAAAAGAAAAAAAATAGAAGAAAAGGAAGCTGGCAGTCAGAACAGATAGGAGAAGAAAACACAAGGGGGCTTGGGAGGGTCTGGGAAAGGAGGGGTCTCCTACTGGCTGCCTCGTCTTTCTGCCTCTCCTTTTTAATTCTAGAAGGGATTGGGGATTTGGCATCATTAACAACCATGTTTTGTTTTCTTTAAAGATACTGTCTTAACCCAGTACTAAGCATTTTCAAGCTGAGAGTAATTTATTCAGAGTCTAGCTATCTGAACTGTAGCTTTGCGTTTAATTATTCAATAAGTTATTTTCTTGGGGCTGGAAAGATGGCTCAGTGGTTCAGAGCACTTCCTGAGCTCATAAAGGATCTGGGTTCAGTTCCCACCACCCACATGACAGCTCACAACCATCTGTAACTCAAGTTTCAGGGAATCTGATGCCCCTTTCTGTCCTCCAAGGGTATCAGGCATATCTGTGGTACACAGATATATGTGCAGGCAAAACACTCATACACATAAAAATTATTAGTAGTATTAACTAGTAGTTTTAATTTTAGTAAAAGCTCATGATCTTACTGTTTTCATAATAAAATCAGCTTAGCATCGAACCTTTTGGTCCTTTCTCTTGTTCACCGAGCTCGAATCTCTCACTAGGCAGTGTTCCCTTAGATGCAGAGGGCTTAAACACAATCTCCTCTGTAGCTCACAGAGGGTCTAAGTCAGTTCCCAGCATCCATAACCACCTGGAACTCCAACTCCAGGAGATCTGATGACCTCTTTTGGCCTCTGAAGGAACCAGGCATGAACACAGTGCACAGATATTCATGCAGGTAAAACATCCATATACAGAAGCAGCAAAATATAAAAAAGAGTTAAGTTTTATCTCCAGCAAAGAGAGGAAAGGGATGAGGGAAACAAGAAGAGAACGGGGTTGGGGTGGGGGGGGGTGGGGTCAGAGGAGGCCCAGAAATACGGTGCTAGAAATTGAGAAGCTAGATTTTTTTTTTTTTAGATATTTTCTTTATTTACATGTAAATTTCTCCTTTCCCAGATTTCCCTCCAAAAAAACAAACAAACAAACAAACAAAAACAACAAGAACAAACCCCTTTTGCCTCCCCCCTCCCCATGCCTGCCACCCCACCCTCTCCCACTTATTGGCCCTGGCACTCCCCTACACTGGGGCACAAAACCTTCACAAGGCCGAGGTCCTTTACTCCTATAGATGATCGAATTTGCGATCCTCTACTATACACATGCTGCCAGAACATTCAGTCCCACCATGTATAGTCCTTGATTGGTGGTTGGGTCCCTGGGAGCTCTGAGGGTACTAGTTAGTAATTGTTGTTCGTCCTAAGGGGCTGCAAACCCTTCAGCTCCATAGAACCTTTCTCTAACTCCTTCATTGGGGACCATGTACTCAGTTCAATGAATGGCTGTGAGCCTTTACATCTGTATTGGTCAGGTATTGTCAGAGCCTTTCAGGAGATAGCTATACGCTTGTCCTTCCTTCAGTCTCTGCTCCATAGTTAATCTCTGCCACTCCTTCTGTGGGTATTTGGTTCCCTTTTTTAGGAAGGAATGAAATGTCTACCTTTTGGTCTTCTTACTTCTTAAGTTTCTTGTGGTTTGTGGGTTGTTCTTCCTGTATTCCAAACTTCTGGGCTAATAACCACTTATCAGAGAATGCATACCATGTGTGTTCTTTTGTGATTGGGTTACCTGACTCAGGATGATACTCTCCAGATCCATCCACTTCCCTAAGAATTTCATAAATTCATTGTTTTTAATAACTGAGTAGTACTCCATTGTGTAGATGTACCACACTTTCTGTATCCATTCCTCTGTTGAAGGACATCTGGGTTGTTTCCAGTTTCTGGCTATTATAAATAAGGCTGCTATGAACATGGTGGAACATGTGTCCTTATTACACGTTGGAGCATCTTCTGGGTGTATGCCCAGGAGTGGTATAGCTGGGTCCTCTGGTAGAACTATGTCCAATTTCCGGAGGAACCGCCACACTGATTTCCAGAGTGGTTGTACCAGTTTGCAATCCCACCAGCAGTGAAGTAGTGTTCCTCTTTCTCCACAACCTCTCCAGCATCTGCTGTCACCTGAGTCTTTTATCCTAGCCAATCTGACTGGTGTGAGGTGGAATCTCAGAGTTGTTTTGATTTGCATTTCCCTGATGACTAAGGATGTTGAACATTCCTTTAGGGAGAAGCTAGATTTTTAATTTTATTATTTTCTACAAATTTATTAATCACATATTGGTAGTGGATGCTATATTAGACAGCATAGTTCTAGACGATTCTTTTGGGAGGTTGGATAAGGTACCGCAGACACTATTCTGACCCTAACCAGGGAAATTTATCCGAGGGGTGATTATGTCTCCAGAATTCCCAGCTTGACGTAGTGATGTTATTTATCAAGACAAAAATGGCTGCTGTGAGCAAAGCAGGAAGCCTACACCACCACAGTGGAATCTCCTTCCAGAGTTCTTATTAGCACAGGCCTGAGTCTATCCCTCAAACTGATCCAAATAAATACAACTCAATATTTTCTTTTTCATTTTTGTTTGTTTTGTTTTGTTTTGTTTCAGACAGTGTCTCTCTACAGAACCTTGGCTGTCCTAAAACTCCCTATGTAAACTAGGCTGACCTTGAACTCACAGAGATCTGCCTCCCCAGGACAGAGATTAAAGGTCTGTACCACCAAGCCCAGCCTCCAACTTAATGTTTTTTTATGGTTTCCCAAATATGTGCTCACTGGGAGAGTTTTGAGTTTCTGTGCCAACTCCTTTTATGGAATACTTCCCGAAATCCCCCAAGATCAAGACCTCTGTCTGAAACCTGCTTTTTTTTTTTTTTTTTTTTTTTAAACTAATGGACCATTGTCCATTGTTCTTTTGCAAGGCCCCTGGGAGTCTTCCAAGAAGTAACTGGCCCATCTATTATAAGAAAAGAGAACTAAATAGTATCTAAAGGCTCTTTGTTGAAAAATTGCCTTTTGACAAGTATGGTTTATCTAAAGGCTCTTTGTTGAAATATCTCTCTGAGATTGTGTTTATTCTGATTGTGTATTGATAAGTTTCTTCTCAAAAAAATAGAAATGGGGTAAGAAGCTTATGAAATGAGGACCCAACCATTGCCCTCTCGTCTTTTGAAATAGTTTTGATTGACAATGCTCCAGCTTCCTGCTCCTACTACCTCAGATCCAGTGAACTCATGTAGTGAAGGGGCCACTGTTTGCAGAAGCAGATAGTCCGGAAGGCTCCTGGGCAGCTTCCCTGTATGCACATCTGCTGCCACATGGGGAGAATATGACTCAACAAAAGGTATAAGAATTGTATTTATTTCCTTTGTTATGGAAGACCGAGCAGCCTGGAGAAGAAGCCAAGGGCTGGGCTGGCTGGAGAAGAGTCTGAGGAGGACGAGGCAAAGAAACTCCGAAGGACCCAATTCTTGCCGAGAGTGTTGAGCTTCCTGAATTTTCAGGAAAGTTTTTGGGAAACTGGGAACTGTGTTAAAGACAGAACGACTTTCAGACACTAACAGATGCTGGGATGAATGAACATAGGCAAAGCAATCAATTCCTACTCTGGAGCCCAGATAAAAGAGTACATATCTCGATCTTGCCTCAGGTTCTGCTAAATGGAGCCAAGTAGGCTCTGTTGCCTTCACTATTTGGAGGCCTTTCTGTTTGCCACCTTCCTCACTCCCCCAAACCTATGTAGACTTCTGGGGCCTGGGTTTCCATGACTATACTAGACCAACAGTCGTACATACTTAGTTTCCATCTTTCATAGTCTCCTTGCTTTGAAACTGAGAGAATACAGAATCCTCAAGGGTCCACCTCTTACTAGACTTCCTGACTCTAAGCTCACCTTTAAAAAGATGATTTATCTAGTCATTTATTTTACATGCATTGGTGTTTTGCTTGCATGTGAGGGTGGGTGCTTAGCATTAAGCCCAGGCCCTCTGGAAGAGCAGCCAGTGCTCTTACCCTCTGAGGTTCCTCTCCAGGCTATCTGACTTGATTTTGAAGACCCCAATATTCCTACTCCACGACAGCAGCCAGGCCCCTATGCATTCATGCTCCCTTGTCTCTCTGTGACAAAGTTATAGAAGCTGAGGACTCCATGGTTTGTGCTGTGGCTATCTAGCCCTAGAGTCCCCAGGAGAGCTCCATCCTCTATTCTGTTGAACTTGGCTTCCCTTCAAGTAATATTTACTTAGTGACCACAGTATCCAAGCCAGTCCCAGGGAGAGCCTCAAACACAACTGCAGCTGAGGTGCTCATCTCTGCCCCTGACAGGAAGACCTGGAGGGTCTGTGTCACTTTAGCTAACTTAGTTCTTTAAAAAAAAAAAAAAAAAAAAAAAAGATTTATTTATTTTTGTTTTGTTTGTTTGTTTTGTTTTTTTTTTTTTTTTCCGAGACAGGGTTTCTCTGTGTAGCCCTGGCCGTCCTGGAACTCACTCTGTAGACCAGACTGTCCTTGAACTCAGAAATCCACCTGCCTCTGCCTCCCAAGTGCTGGGATTAAAGGCATGCACCACCACTGCCCAGCATGCTAACTCAGTTCTATTAGCCCATTTATTTGTCTTCCTTTCTGGATAGCTAACTGTAGGCCTCCCATTTTCTGTTAGCTTCGAGAAATTCTCTTCTGAGGCTCTGCTTAAAGCTGAGCCCTGGGTTATATGAGAGGGTTGAGAATGCTCAGGGGTGTTGTCACCGCTAACCCCAGTACAACTCAGTGTGTGTGTGTGTGTGTGTGTGTGTGTGTGTGTGTGTGTTAGACAAAGATGGCTGAAATCTTGAAATTCTCAGCTGACTTTGAGCCTGGTTTGGAGTGTGATTATAACTACAAGTGAGCTAATCTTAAACCAGGTGTTTGGGCACATGCGTGTGACCCTGGAACTTGGGAGGCAAAGCAGGAGGATCAGGAGTTCAAGATCATCCTTTGCTGGATGTGGAGTTCAAGGCCTAGTCTTTTTTTTTTTTTTTTTTTTTTTTTTT
>JADRCD010211109.1:17687-31851 GCA_019843815.1 Montemys delectorum | reverse complement strand
ACACACACACACACACACACACACACACACACACACACACACACACACTGAAAAGACATGGCACAGGACTATGTAAAAACTTTATTTAGCATTTCATTCTCACTGAGTCAAAAGGAAACACTACACTAATGAGTAAATTGATCTTGTGTTACATTGACAGAAGTTCAGAATTCAGGGCAAGAAAGTGAAAGTTTGCTTCATAGGTTTCTGCTTGGAATCTAGCATGAGTATTGTCCATTGGTCATAAACTCTTAGGATATATCCTCTGCCTTACCAACTTAAGAGATAAATCTTGAATAATAGGCAGGGAAAGAAAGCAGATCCTGCTTAGGGAAGACAAAACTGAAAGAGATTAAATACAATCTACCAATTTCTAGACATCTGTCCTGGGGAGAAAAGGGGAAGCTGATGCTTTTGATTGGAATGTGGTACCCATGGTAGATAACCTCACTGGAAACCTTCAGTAAAAAAGGCATTTACCCAAATCATGAGGGTGAATGTTTGGGTTACAAAATGACCCTATCCCCATGCTCAATGAAACACAAGAAAATCTTCCGGTTTATTGGACCCTGGTGTCCATCTTGAAGATGGTAGGCACACATTTTTTAACACTCATAGAGGCTTTCTTTGAGAGTGACTGACGATGCCGAGGGGAGAAATTCACTCTACACTGCAAGAAAATGTTTTATCTTTGCGCTGGAATGGCAGACATAAGGGAAGTGCTCTTTTGTCCTTGGGAAATCTCACAGACTGAGTCGCCAGTTCCTGAATATCAGCCCTTGGCAGGGTTCTACCTGGCTGCTAAGTCTGAGCCTGCAGTGCATTAGAACATCACCTATAATCTTTCATTAAGCTCCAGGTAAAATGGCTGCATATTCAAAAGCAATTAGGTTCAGTATATAGATAGATGATCATTAAACCTGCATTTTCTGCAACATTAGTGTTAGTAGAACTCTTGCTACTAGACACACTGTTAGATTTTTTTCATGCAAACAGAATCAAAGATTGAGAGCACTGATGTTGATCTGGTACCTACTCTAAGCTGGCTAGTATGGTAGACCTTTGTGATGTTAAGCACACAACCATTCTTGAATTTAGGAAGTGTGATTTCCACTTTCCAGTTAAGGTGAAGTCATACCTCTGGGACACCCCATTGTGGAGTACCTGGAGCTGTAAAGAGACTCCGGGTCTCATGATTGCCTAGTTGGCATCCTTCCCAGTCCATGATGCTAGATACTCCTTGCAGCCAGCCCTGTTTGAGAGCATTCTGTATGATGCTCTAGCATGCACAAACTCTGGAAATGCTCTCAAGCATTTCAGTTCTCACTTTAGTTTCCTTCTCCATCTTTGGCATCTTGTTATTTGCCTATTGAGAAAGAATACCAGTATTGACAAACTTGTCTATGGAGTTAAGGCTGCTTACTATTACTCCACTGCCTGGTAATTTGAGAGATTTCAGTCTTGCCTCTCTCACTTTGCTGGAAGTTGCAGCTCACTAGCTGGGGATTGATTTACTTGTGATATGACTCAGCACCTGTACAATGAGTTTTTCGGGTTTTGTTTGTTTGTTTGTTTTTTACATGACAGAAAACAGTATATCCAGTGATTTATTCATGGCATAAATTCTTTGAGCTAAATGATCCATCTTTTTAATTCCACCTACAATTTGAAAAACTTAAACCCCAAAGAGTAGCCTTCATTCAGAATTTGGCCTTCCTGACTACTTTATATAACTTAGTTTCCAAACAGACACATTCATTAAGATCAATCAGAAACTTTTATATTTTTTCATATTCTAATATCTAAAAATGAATCATTTATCTGTGTGGTATCTGTTGGACCATAAGCTGAATAAAATTCTGATTATGACTGTTTTATTTACCACAGTTTCATTAGAGTCTCAGTAAATATATGCCACATAACTCAAAATGAATACATTAATCAACTGAGCAAATGAATGTATAAAAAGCTCCATTTTCTCTTTTTATGAGTCTATTCAGTTTTCTTTACTCATTCCTTTTCTACTGATCAAAGGAATAAAAATACGGGAGAAAAGAAAGGCTAAGTCAAAAGCTATTAAAAAACAACTTCTGGCCTTAATCTTATTTGTTACTTATCTGCAGGTGACACAACTAACTTAAAAAATGGTGCGCTGAATTCCTTTTTCTTCTGATACAGCTTGGTACATGTCTTAGACTTTGTGGCAAGCAATCAAAATGTCAACGTCTTGCTTTAAATAGTTCAATGTAAGGAGAAAACTAGAGACATCAATTTAAAACTTTGTTGTTGTTGTTGTTGTTGTTTTAAAGATATTTACTAAGCAACTTGCTGTAGAACTCAGTTATAATGTTTTGTGATCAGTAGCTGAACCATTAAATAACTGATAATATTTAAGCATAATAATATGCCATTATTTAATTTAATCAAACACTGAATCTTGCACTTATTTTGTTAGTATCTGTATATTATACAGATTAGTCTGGGGTTCTGAGAAATTTAGTTGATTATACAAGATCATAAAAAGAGACTGAAGTAAGATTGAACCAAAATCTTTCCCCTCAACCAGTACCTACCATGGACCATGGAATTATAAGATTAACCAGGTAGCTTCAAAACTTAACATTTGATGTATTATGTAATAGAGAGAATGTGGGGGAATGAGACAAGGTCAAGTGATAGACAGAACTTCTGAGCCCTGGGGGCCCAGCAACCACTCCCAGAACCTAAGGGGCAGGAAAAGAAGCTGCATCTTTGTTTGTCTCAGGCTTCATCATTGATGCCTGTGTGATTGTAGTGAAACTTATGGTGATGGTAGAGGAAACTAAATCAGATGTGTAATGCACTAAGGATTCTGTAACATACTTCCTAAAGTGACCTGAAAACCAGGAAAGGAAGCCATAAGGATTAACATACTTCACGTTAAGACCTCTTCTCTGTGCAATATAGTCAGTGGCTACACGTAAATGTACATGTGATAGGATAGAAAGTGAAGAGTATGAGCCACGTTCACAGCTGAGGAAATAGAAACCTAGGACTGTAAGCAGCCCTTTGGTCACATACTTGGTAAGAGGAGAGCTCAACATTCAATACCATTGCTTACATTACCTTAAGGCACTTCATGAACTTAGTTATGAGAATCTTATAAAACAAGAGAATGGAAATGTGATGGTTAGTTTAAATAATCAAATTGTTTTCACACAACCAAGAATCACCTGGGAAGAGAGTCTCAGTGAAGTATTATTTAGATTGGGTTGGCCTATGGGCATGTCTGGATAAGATTGTCTTGATGACTTAATTGATGTAGGAATACTCAGACTGACAGTGGTCAGCCCCATTACCCAGTCTGGGGCTCTAGACAACTGAAGAGTAGAGAAAACTAGCTGAGCATGAACCACGCATGCCGTCATGTCTATCATTCTTTCCCATGGGTGTACTGTGACTAGGTACCTCAGGTTACTGCTTTGCTTCCATGCAATAATGGACTGTGATCAAATTGTGAGCAGAAATGGACCCTGCCTCTCCAAAGATATTTTCAGTCAAGGTATTTTTATCACAGCAACAGGAATAGAAGCATAACAGCAAATAGTAACAGAACAACCTCATCTCCTTAGATTCCAGGCAGCAGAAGGAAAAGACTCTTCTGTTCTAAGGTGTCTGTCAATGGAAATTTATTGGGTCTGATCAGGTGCTGTGGAAATCATGGTGTAAATTTTAAACCCAATTTACCAAATCAATCAATTCACAACTCAATTAATTGGTGTACATGCTACTTTCCTAGATTGGGCACATCTACCACTACACTACTCTATTCCCATCTATTAGATCCCATATGACTTACTATTTCTCCAAGCCATGTGCTTCAACTCCATCTTCCTTCCACCTGTTCTTCCTCAATTGTTGTTCTTTCCAGTCTCCTCCCCATCCAGTCTCCTCTCTCCCCTTCTTCCCCAAACTTTTCAGCTCTATCTTCCCTCCTGCTGCCTAATCATGGGCCTTAGCCTTTTTTTTTTTGAAAAGTTAAGGTTGGGAGAAGGTTCACAGGGCACCTGTATACTCCTGTGTGTATGCTCCTCCTCGTCTGCAGTGCTTTCCAGGAGAGGAGAATTAGCATCAAAATACAAGACCAGGGCTATCCACAACAGCTGCCCTCTTCTTTGACATCATCAGTATCACTCACATCCCACCCAAGTCATCCCCATCATTTTAGCAAGAGATGATGCATTTCTATCCTATCCAGGGTCTGTCATAGACATTCAGAGGATCCTATTCTTCTTTCCTTCCCTTCACCAAAAGCCTGAGTCCCTGGACCTCTCTGAGCCTTGAGGTATGACTAGTATCTGCAGGACAGGAAAGCGTTCCATGAATAGTCTGTATTTTGGCTCCAGTGAACCTTGCCTCAACATATGTAGTGTCCCTAATCCTAAGGAGCTTGAGATTTCATTCTAATAATTCATCTCAAACATGAGTATTGAGCTCAAGCTAATAGAATTAGAGCCTGAATTGTGTTCAGGCTTATCCCTTGACTTTCAGTATCCCAGAATGTTACTACATTTATTTTTCTGGGTAATTCAATAAAAGAAAAGCCTTATGCAGTAAGCTGGTTAGCATGTTAAGAGATATATAGTAGAAATTTATGGTTTCTTTGGAGTTGTGTCAGTGATGTTTTTAACTCTCTTATGAGAGAATGTTTTGCTGAAGCAAACATGTGGGAGGATATTTTGCTGAGAACAGACATGTGGCGTTTCTCTGAAAGCTGCCTGGAGAGAGGCTATGTGATATTTTGCTAGAGTAGACACTTGAGAGGACACGTGATCTTTGGAAAGGAACAAATAGTAGACAAAGCTGCGTAATTGGTTCACCTTGCCACTCTTTGCTGATCATCATTTGTCATGACTTTGTAGAGAGAAACACACCAAAGAACTTCTCACGATATTCCAGAGACTTCTTGCCACTTTGACAGATGGGCTGATTGGTAGAGCCCTTGCAATGTCTTCTGGATTGAACTGCTGTTGCTGGTTGTAAATAGTGTTTGTGACTGTATAGAGCTACTGCTACCGATATGTGTGAATAGAACTGCTAATATCCTGACTATGAAGATTGAAATCACTCCAAAGAACTATTTCTAAATAGGTCCACATCCTCCTTTGCCCTATTAACCTTTCCTTTGTGATGGGTGGTGGGGTAGAAGAGAAGTTAAAGCATCTTAAAACCCTTATTAAAGTAGGTTTTGAACATTTAGGCTTACAGGGATACAAGCAAGGCTATGTCCAGAGGGAAAGCCATGTGAGTACACGGTCAGAATAGCTATGAGAGAACCATGGAGAAAGGTCTCAGAGAAAGGAAAGCTGCTGACACCCCAATCTTGAACTCCAACCCTCAAAATAAAATAATTTTCCAGGGGATCTGTCTAGGCTACAACTAGCCCACTGTATCTGTTTGGCAAACTAGTACAAAAAAGCAGACACACTATGATGTAGTTTTCAATAATCTTTAAAAAATCTAAATTACCCCTCAAAGGTGTAATTCTTTTCTACTCCTCCCCAGCCACTACATATAAAAGCAAAAGGATAGAAAGCATAAATTGGATGGCATAATGCATAACATAAGAACTGTGAAAGCACATTCCCAAAGAGAACACGAAAAATTGCAGAGCAGAAAAAAAAAGACACTGAAATCCATGATTGAGCTAGATCTTGATTGATGGACAAAATTTGCAGAAAAGGTCAGATTATACAAAACAACATGAATATTTATCTTGCAAACGTTGATGAAGCTTTATGGGCTGCACAGTTAAAATAATGTAAAAGACCCATGAGACTGAGGAGTCTTTCAAGTACTGATCAAGAACCTACTATGTACACAGCATGATAGAGAGTGGAAGAGCAGAAATAAAATAGAAAACAGCATTACCCTTGAAGAGTCATCAAGCTAACAATGAAGAGAGCCAAGTAATTAGGATCTAAATAGTCTGATCATTATGGGCTCAACATAGTTTCAAAAAAAAAAAGACAAGGAGAAGGAATTTGGTCACTCTAGGATGAAGCATGGAATATACTCTTACAAAAGCTGCTATTCACAGGTTCATGAGGGAAGGTCAACAATTAGGATGATTTTATTGGCAGGTTTTCTTGTGAAAGGGATACTACAGGGAGAGCTGGCAGGATCCAGAATCCCAATCTCAGTGTGTCAGGGAGAGGCCAGGAAAAGGATCTTTGTACTCTGTCTTCTCCCTATGCTTATTATTTTTCACTTGTTTATACTTATTTAACTATTATTTAATCTATTCACCAAGGATCCTTTGAACCGGAAAGTTCATTAAACTACTCCAATGCCAGTACTAATGAGCATCTCAGTGTTCTCTCTAACACAGTATGGGAAAATTGAGTATGTGTGCTCTTTTAAAAGCATACAAGCTGGGCCCCCACTCAAAAACACGATTTGTGATAGACTATGCGCTCTTCCTTTAATAAGTCTTAAGGTTTCCATTTCTTAGCTGTGAGGCACTCTTATCTGGAGTTAATTCCTGCCATTTCTTAGAAAGACATGTGCTCAGGAGACCCATGATTAATGAGACATACTTTAGGGGCATTTGTCAGGCCTCTTTTATTTTATCTCTTTAATTTTTGGTTAACCATTCTCTTCGTTGATGGAACAAAAACTAAGACATATGTGCTGTTCCTCCGGGAAAATCTGCCAGGCTTTTAACTGTGCTCAGGAAGCAATTTTGGAGCCAGGTGTGTTCAATTTGTTGCAGGCTAGCACATTAGCATCTGAGGGAGGGTAGGTGTCCACAGAGAGAATGGGTTGACAGACTGTTTACTGCCACTTGGGCTATGGCTGCAGGCTGTTTGAGAGCAGCTGGTACTAAGGGCTAACTTACTTCCAATCATCTCCATCCACGTGGATAATTAGGAAGACCGGCCAGAGACCATGTGGCAAAAACTGTGAAGTCTGAGTTCCCACTGGTTTCCTGTATCCCTGGTCCATTTCCTTTTGCCCCAGGCTCAAACTATGATGCACAGAGAAATAAAGAGGTGTGTGTGCCATCCCCAAAGGTAGCCTTGAGCAGTGGCAATCAGGGATGCTTGATATTCATTTTGTATCTCAGTCTAACTTTAAACTATTTTTGTTAATATTGGTAGTATGCTCATATTTTGAACAGGTATTAATGACTTTCTATCATACTTAACATGTATCTATTATGTTTCAGAAACAGTTGTGGTTTCTGGAAGCAGAGAAGCTCTCATGACATTGCTTAGATTAAGAGGGAGGGAATGTCCAAGTTTCTCTAAAATGATGGGCAACCTCCCCTTGGAGTCTTAGGTATTGTCATGCCTTTTGCCATCTTCTTTTTGTGTTCTCTGAGAAACGTCTTCAGTCCAGGCCTGGAGTGGTTCTATAATGTCTTCTCATCTGTGCTTATTCTTTGCATCTCAACTCCATGCTCCATAGTCCATAACTATGGTGCAGTTATGTTATGCAGCTCAGTCCATAACTGACTCATAACCTCCACTATACCTTAATCTTTTCTCTTGATAACTCTTGGTAGCCTCTGCTTGACATCCTTCCTGTCTTCTCTTCACTCTGAGAAAACTCTTCTCTCGTATCCTATGATATACTTATCTCAACACACCGTGTCTGTGTCGTGACACAGGGCAGTGGTGGCACATGCCTTTAATCCCAGCACTTGGGAGGCAGAGGCAGGCAGATTTCTGAGTTTGAGGCCAGCCTGGTCTACAGAGTACAGGATAGCCAGGGCTACACAGAGAAACCCTGTCTAGAAAAAAAATTAACATTGAGCTCAATGACTGACATCACAGGGCTCCATCAGTGTTTACTGACAACATGCAGTTTTCTCTCAGAGCTAGTGAAAACTGTAAAGAGTCCATTAAGAGAACTCCCATTGAGCAAACGTCATGGCTCAATGGTCCTCCAACTGTCCATTTTCTTTCTATTAGAAGGCCTCCTTGGGGAAGTAACTTCTTGGTACTTCTTGAAAGAAGCCAAACTAAAGCCATTGCTTGCCCACTCTTAATGTGCTGTGTAGACACAGACTTCTCAGTCTGTCTTCTGGATCAATCCTAGAAAATAAAATCCGGTATATTCCATTTTGGAATGTTCTGGAACTTTTGCTTAGATTTTCTGTTGACTGATAGGCAGTAGACTTCTCAGCTGTGTTCCAGTCTGTCTTTAGTGTCTTTTGATTCATTCACTATAGATCACAGGATAAATCTATACACTCCGATCACTAGACTGTCCTTCTCTGTCTTTTTCTGTTCAGCTCTCCTGAAGTTGGCAAAATTCTACTTAGAAATTCAATACTCTCCACTGTAATTTATTACCATTTCTGAACTATTTATCATCCTCATTCTCTGAGTGAGGAACCTTAGCCCCAATTGTGTCTGTAATGAGTGAAATGCAGGGAGAAAACATCATTGAGTATAAAGACAGTGTAGGCCATACAATATTAAGTGTCTGAAAAGGTTTTAATTTTCTCTTTTTGGAGATCAATGTTGTTATTTTCTTCTTTGGCATAATCAAAGTTTAGAGTAGCAAACATCTATTTGAGAGACTTTTTAAAACAAGAGACAAGATTGTTTTCTACCAGTGAGTTCCAACCTTTTATATCTAAGCTGATGCAGATGAAAGCCTTACCCTTGGTTCACAGATACTTCTCACTCACCACTGTCATGCAAACCACACCAAGTATATGCTTTTCAAAGGTATTTGAGCTCTGATCTTTCTATTTTAGTCTCTTGGTGTTTTTGTTTCAGACCCAGACCGGTCTCAAGCTGGATATGTAGCTGTGAATGACCTGAGATTTCCTCTCCTCCTACTTCCACTTACAAAATCTGAATCTTGTGGATGCTAACCACCTCTCTACTCATTGGGTGACATGTCCATCCACTGGAGTCTAATATTGCCCTCTTTTGGAGAATCAAAGAATAGTGATAGTTTGCTCAAAGTTGCATAACTAATTATAATGCTGGCACCATGATGCAGACAATGTTATTTCTAGTCCCAGGCTCTCAAAATCATTTAATCACCATCTCCAGAAATATGTGGAATAGTTCAGAAACCTGATTTTGAATGTCTGCAGGAGGGGAGAGAGAGTTTCATTCAATGTAAGGCTCCAGAGTTCTCTGGCAGGTATCCAAACTTGTATGCATAAAGCATCCTTCCCACTGTAGCTAGTGACCCAGTTATGTCTTCAGATCCTCAGTGGGAAGATGGCACATCTGCTCAAATACTGGTTTGTTGGCTAGTCACTGCAAGACACTTGGCCCATTCTTCTACACCCCGTCTATGTACTTTTGTACTATTAATTTATTCTGGGAAGAGGGCCACTGAGAGTGGTTAACACTATACCCAGGTCCATGCTAAGAGTGCTAACAGCAGCTCCAAGACTGTGTGTCCTGGCTTTTGCATCTCCATACCTAGTAAACAAATGTGTTCTTTGAAGTCATTTTCACACCTGAAAATCTCCTTGGAAAAATAGTTGCATATGGATTGCACATTTGGCCCTTAGCTCTACAGGTACAACCTGGTAGGCTGATTCCTCCTCAGTGACACTGGGGAGGCCTTGCTGCTCTGATAAAGAGCCATGCACAGAAGTAGAAATGGTTTCTGTTTTTCTTCCCTAAGATCTGTGAACAAAAATTCCAGGAAAAAGCCATACCTTCACTTAGTCTTCTGCAACGCTCAGTAACGGCTGAAAACATCAATGATTGTGCAGAGGTAGGAGTGTTGCTGATCTAAAGCCTAATTACAGTTTATCTTAGCTTATCTTTAATCCCTTCATAGCTGTTACTTCAACCCTGTGTCTGACCCAACATCCTTGCAACTAACAGGCAGAGTCTTCTGAATTGTATTAAATTATCAGATAACTAGCTTCCACTAGCCAAATGGCTAAAAAGTTTATCAGATAGCATTGGACATCTATAGTGGGGATGTTCCTGCTTTGCTGCAACCTGACTACCTGAGGTTTCCACCGATTTATTTTTAAAGATTGCCTTGATTTATAATGTTCCTTGTTCTGCTGTGACAAGAAGGTCATCAACTCATTACCATGCTGGAACATAGAACGTGGGGGTCATCTAAATCTGTGTTCCAGAGCTATGTTCTCACTCAGACTCTGCTCCAAAATAAACTGTCCTTTACCTTCTCTGGGGCAAGAGTTGTGCTTTTTGCCTTGAAAACCCTCTTTGTCCCATTTGTAGAAGGAGCTGGATTGTGCTTCCTTCTCCGGGCCATTGTAAATATTATTTGGGCTGCCGTGTGTGGAGGAGCTTAGCTGGCTACAGTGTGCTGTATGAACAGTAGGTCTATGGCTCATCACTTTATCCTGCCTCCCGCTCTTGGTCTTTGCTATTTACCAGTGTCTCGTGTTTATTCTTCTTTTATTATGTTGCATATCTATTTTTCTTTAGAAAAAAACAAACATGATATTTTAAAGTCAAAAGCCTAACAAATCCATTGCAATTTGCATAGCTCCTAGGTTATTACACGTTGGGCAAATATCATAAGTCTTCTCCATGTTTACTGACTTTGAGTTTAATTCAAACAAGCACAATTGAACATACTTCTAAGTCTGCACAGAGCACCTGTCTTTTCCCTCAGATATCATTTCTGTGGACCCAGATCACATTGTTCTTACCATAATGCGAGGCTGACCCTGACATGACTAACAACTGATGCTGTTGCTGCTTGGGCTTCCATGCATAGGAACCACATTCTATAAAAATACTGAGGCTCCTGAGCCTGAGTTTGGAGCCTTTCCACCACATTGCTGTGTGAGCTTATGGAAACCTTGTAAGTTTCTAAATTTCAGATTCTTCATCTGGGTAGCGGTGGTGGTGGTAGTGGTAGTCGTGGTGGTGCCGAGACACAACGGAAGTAAAACTTCAAAGCCTTGTGCAAAGCACTGAAGTAGTTGTGGGAGCTCTTTGCACATTTTGATAGGTATCTCATTCAAATGATTTTGTGTGTGTTTGTATGTGTGTATGTACAATGTTTCCATCATGTAAATGAATGTGGAAGCCAGAGACCAATATCAAATGTCACTATTAATCAATCTCTGCCTTACTCTTTCACCCAACATCTCTCATTGAAACTGGGCTCACTGTTTTCATTAGACTGGCTGGCTAGCCAGCTTTGGGACATTCTGTCTCTGCTCTCTGCCCAGTAGATTTACATACCCCTAGGCTGCCGTGCCCAGCTGCAAATGTAGGTGTGGGAATCTGAAGTCAGAAGACCGAGTCAGCACAAGTCATCATGATGGACCCCAAGAGGTCCGTTTTTAAACTTTATAATTATTTCCTCATTTTTCATAAAAATTCTTGTCAGAACCATGGGGCAATTTGTTGAAACATATCTTGTCTGCACTGTATTAATCTGAGCCTTCCAAGAAGCAAACCCCAAGCCACATTAAACACACAAGAGTTTTATGAAAGCAAAAAGAGCATTTGAAAGACAATAGAGAATTTCCTAAGGAAAGTAGCCATCAGAATATCACAAGAACAGTTTATAACCTCACAAAAAGGTTTGCACTGAATAGCCCAGAGGGAACACAGCACATCAAAGAAACTGGATGGGTTCAGAGAGCATCAATCAGTCATGCCCTGTAGCTAGAGGCCAGAAGACACTGGTGATGGGGTCTGCTTCACACATTGTCTCCTAAGGCTTATAGGAAAGTCTAGCTCCTGGTTTATGTCTTTAGAAGACCTTGATTTTTTAGACTTGCTTCAATACCCCCATCTCATTAATTTTCCTTCAAAGTGAGACTTCAACCCAAAGATTGACAGAATAGGGAATTCTGCAATACAATGAATCAAGTTTGCCTCTTGGATAATGATTTTGACTCCATATTCAGTGATATGATCCAGTGAGTTATGATATCTGGTAGGAAGAAATATGGTGGCTGTTATGTCAACACGATGAGTGACTCTGTTCTTTTCCGAATCAATACTGCCTTTTCCTGGCTGTAGGACTCTGATCTGTCGGACATGACTTGACATCATTAAACAGCTTCTTTCTTTTATAAAAGGAACATAATAATACCTCCTGTAAATAATCCTTCTGAAAATCAAGTACAAAGTAAAAGAGAAAACCAGACTCCTATTTGTCACAATCCAGACAACCGAAAAAAAAGGTATCGAAATAGGTTTTATTGTCACAATTATGATGATCATTGTTTTATATGGTCCCAGGCTGCACAAAAAGTTCTGTTTTACAGATTCGGTACAAGAACATTAAAGTCCGTATTTCTTCTGATTGCACACTGCTGAGCAAATGCCAAACACTATGCACACACTGCCTTCCTTGTTTCCTGGGTCTTCCTCTCACTACCTCTCACAGTTTCTACTTCCTCCTAAGACAATGATATTTCTGTTAATAAACTTTTAAAAAGTCACTACTTCTCACAAATATTTGACACTCTACTGATGAGTGTTTGGTGATTGTGCCAATATCTCTATGTACTTTTAAATGGGTACACAATAAGCACATGCATGTGTGAGATACAGAATAATAATTCAGCACGCATGCATATATAATACAATAAAGTTAGACAAATTTACTTTTTAATCTCCTTTTATTTCTTTGTGGATGGAGCCTACAACGTCCCTCTTTTGGTTATTCGTAAAATATATTTGTTGTTAGCTAGAGCTATCCAACTGTGCTTCATACATCAGTAGAGTAGATTCCTCTAATCTGGCTGGTTTGGTTTATTTCACCCAACTTTTCTTTATTCCCTCTTCCCCAAACATTACATGGCTATAGCATTCACTACTATAATATTTTTGTGATAAATATTAGATCCATGTATGAAAAGAAGTATATAATATTTATCTCTTGGTATCTAGATTTTTTTGTTAATGTAACAGGATGTTCTCTGATAACATCTAATTTACCACAAATGGCAAAAATTTTACTCTTTTGTGGCATATATAAATATATATATATTAGATTTTTGTATACTATGAGAATGCAAATTTATATGGAAATTACCAAGAACTGTATTCTGTTTTTCAGAAGCACTAAACACAGATCATCCTATCACTTAGCTACCCTACTTCTGGATATCTCTCCAGAGGAAGAGATAATAGCATATTAAACAGATATCTGAATTCTCATGTTTATTCCAGCACTCTTTACTTCAACTAATCTATGAGATCACTCATGTTGTCTAGTGCCTAGTGAATAAAAGACAATATTTTATTCAACATTCATTTATTATTTATTTTCTCATTTTTTTAGTTCTATGAGCATTTTGTACAATTCATATTCACTCTTCTGAACTCCCCAGCTCTTCCAGATCTACCACTTCTTTCCTACCCATCCAACTTTGTATCCTTGAAAAAAACAACTATGAAATACAATTTGTTCTGCTCATATATTATAGTTATGTGCCCTTCCACTTCCTCTGGTACATGCTCAACATGACTTGAGCTTACACAGGTCTCCTCATGACCACAATGAGTTCAAATGGTACACTTAGGGCTGAGCATTATGCATTCTTATTCTCTACAGTTCGACCAGTTGTGCATCTGTGTGAATTGCCATTTGCATCAATAGGAGGCTTCTCTGTTGAGAGTTAAAAGATATATCAATGTATCAGTATAATTTTCTGAAAGCCTATTTGTCAGATATATTTTGTAGTTTGTTCATTTAGAAAGTAAACTCTTTAATGGGAATCAAGAGGAAGCTGAATGAGGACAGACTGTGCTTTAAGCAGTGCTGAAAGAGAACAGCATAACCCATTGGGAGCAATGAAGATGTCAGGAAATCTTCCTTTTTCCATACCTTTCCCTTTCCTTCTCCTCATCCTTCATCATCACCATCATTATTCCATCTAACATTGACACGGAACACTACCAAGCACTATACTGATTTCTTATACATATTAACTGAATTGATCCTCATTATAAAAATAACCTTTACAAATGAGGAATCTGAAATTTTTTTTATCCAAATTCCAGACTCTACCACCTAAGCTTATTTTTTTGATTTCTGTCACAAGCTTTCCTGACAACTGCAACTTATATGAGTAAGGGTTTGTTAGGGTTCACAGTTAGTTCAATGTCATAGTTAATCAAGGCTGGGCAGTTAAAGTGATAGGAGCTTGGTGAATATCACATTCACATGCTAGAAGTGATAGTAATAC
>JADRCD010211109.1:3421-17677 GCA_019843815.1 Montemys delectorum | reverse complement strand
GGAGCTTGGTGAATATCACATTCACATGCTAGAAGTGATAGTAATACATGAATGCTGTTACTCAACTCCCTTCTTTTACTTGTATATTCTAGAGAATGGTGTCACCCATAGTGGGCAGGTATTCCTGCCTTAATTAATGTCTATAATGGCAATGGCCTACTAGTGTGCCTGGAGGATCTTCTCTCAGATTTTGTCAAGTTGACAATTACCATGGACTATCACATAGAAATAGGATTCTGACCTAAAGACTCATAAAGGTTATCATTAGACATCTATGCAAGATAGAATAGTTGAATCTAAGGTAGAGATGGATTCAGCAGGAGAGTACTCTTGGGAAGAATATGGCAGGTGAAGGTGGCAATCATTGCATGGAAATGCATGGCATTGCACAGCCATATCTTACTGATCATGTGTCATATGTGACTCCTAGCATACTACTTAGCATGTAATTGACTTTCTGTGAGCATTGTTGGGTGAATAAATGAATAAATAAAACTGTGAATGCTCTTGATCTAACCATTCACTAATTCCAGCTCTCTTTCCCCTTTTTCCCCTGATTTCTCTTAAGTTCTATATCAAGCATCATTCAGGAAGTTTAATAACTGAGGGGTCTCATTTATTAAGAGCTACCAAAACCACAAATCTACTCCATTGTGTAACTTCTAACCCCCACCTCCCCAATAAGCAAATAATATTTCTGAGCTTAGAATCCAGATGACCCTTCTTTTTATGTCCTGTTATAATACCTCCAGACACCATACGGCTGACCAGCATCCACTAGTCATACCCTCTCTCCTAAGAGTCTAGGGATTCTGCAATATTGACATTGCAAAGCATCATCCTGACCTTCATGACTGGAAGGAGGGGGGGAAAGGTCCCTCAATAACTAAGGGAATTACCAGTGACACAAAATCCACTTTCAATGCCAACTGGCAAAACAACATCATTAAAAACAGTTACCATCTTCAGCCAGAGTTGGAAAGCTATTCAATTTAGGACTAATGAACATGGCACTATTGATCTCTTAAGACTGTGCAGAACAGATCAGTATCATGGCTATAAATTGCATTTATGAAGACATTCAAATAGCACACAATGATTACTTTTTCTCCTGGAAGCTTGGAGTAGCAGCAGAGGCATCGCTTTCGCACAAGGTGATGGAACCACTACTTTCACAATTATCTGACCAAGACAGGAAAATGGATATTTATTAGCAAAAAGTGAAGCCTCATTTTGTTGACTTGGTGGGTTCAGCTATGTTTTCTTTCCTAGATGCTTTCTCTTTTCAGAGAAGAAAATATATGAAATTATTCTTAACTTATCTTTCATCTGTTCAAAGATCTTTGAACATTTGGTGATTAGGAGACTAGAAAAGTCCTTGGGAAGTTTTCTTTGAGAAACATTTATTTACTAAAAAGAGTCATTAATATTCAAAGAAATATTCTAAGAGAATGTCTACCTGCAATAGGCAGATAACCCATGAAAAAGAATGTCCAATTAAAATGTTCCTGGTAGGGAAATTGGGGTTCTACAAAGTTCATTGGGATCTGCAGCCTTAACATTATGAATCAGGTTCCCCTCCCATAGTATATTGCTTGGTTCCTGAGTGATTTTATTTTCATTTTCAGGATCTGAATTCCAGGGAGGGTTATAATATAGTCCTCATACTTTGACCATACAAAATTCATACACTAAAATCCAGACACATAAGTGGATAGAGTTAAGAGTCTGTAGCATTGATGAGTAGTGATAGCTTGATGGTAGAGTACAGATCAATAGGGTTAGTGCCATTGTGAGAGCCAATTAGTCTCAACCACCATAAAGGAGTACAACATTATGCTATCCACAAGGAAACAGACCACCTACCCCTGTTTATCTTGGGCTAACCCAACCTCCAGAACTGTGTAAAAATAAACGTGTTTTCAAGTAGCTGCCTTTGTGGAAATTTGTCCTAAAATATCCTAATGGGACAAAAAGAAAGGGCCTATATGTTAGGATCTAGAATTTTAGTCATCATTTGTAAATAATGTTTAAATGAAACGATTTCTAATTTTAGAAACATTCTGTGTATTTGTGTGGAGGTACACTTGTGTATAGATGCATGCAGAAACTAGGTATCCATCTTAGGTGTCTTCCTTAATCACCCTTTTCCATATTTTCTAATCCAGCTGCTCATTGAACCTGAGTTCCTTGCTTTGAGTAGACTAGCTAGCCAGGAAACCCCAGGGATCCTCTTGTCTCTGTCTCTCCAGCACTAGGACTACAGGAGTGCAACCTACCCCAAGCTTTACACTTGGGTGTCAAAGATCCAAACTCAGGTGTATACATGCTTATACAGCAAGCACATGAAGAGCTGAACCATTTTCCCCGCTTCTAATCTAAGTGATTTCTAAGGTCTTGTTCAGCCTAAGATTCGGAACAACTTTTCCCGGACAAGCTCTGAGGAGGGTGGGGCCTGTCCTGGGGGTTGTAAAAGAACATTACACTTCAAAGGGAAGGAAAAGAACCTACTTCAAACCTCCTGTTTAAAGAAGACTCATGTCCCCATAAGGAAGGTTCAGTTGTGCATGGAGAGGTCAGCAGCTGTGAGAGACTAATTTAGGTTATCCCTGGCTCATTGGCAATCAGGAGGCTTGATATGCTTTTGGAAAAAAAACAAAAACACTCTTAATCACCTCAAGAAAGGGATAACTCATTATAACTGCACACTAAGGAGCTGTAGTGACATTTATTCCACATTTGTGTACAAATAGATTACATTATTTAACTGAGTCAGCTTGGGCAGCTGGGCGCTACTCATGTGTCCCTGCAGAAGACTGAGCAGTGATTAAAAGACAATACCTCTTTAATTCCAGATGTTCTATACATTCTTCAAAGGGAAGGCTTTGTAAAAAAGAAAAAGAAAAAAGAAAAAAAACTCTTCAACAACAGCCTCATGTGAACAGAGAATCATCTTTAATGTCGCAGTTGAAGTGGGAGTTGGGAGATGTAAAAACCAAGAACGTTCATTTTTGTGACCACCTGGGACAAATTGGTTCTGGGAGTTTGCCACCTTCATTATGAAACATGCTACTCAACACCCCTTCCTGACATGCCCACAAGTAGAACAGCTGGGAACCAGAACCTTCTGCTTGATAGTTTGGTTCTTTAACCTGGCCATCTGCACTTGCAGGTAGCACATGATTTTGGAGTGTGAGTTTTCAAAGGATACCAGGACCACATGTGACAACCACTGGCCATTCAGGATTCTTCTCCATTATTCAATCGTTAGATGTTTTATTTTGTTTCTTTCTTTGTTTTTGTTTTCTTTTCTTTTTCTTTTTCCCAAAAGAGAGGGCAGAACAGATACATGTGGAACACCCTTGCCCCGTCTTCTGACAGAATAGACTGACTGAGTGCTTCAGCCTTCATAGGGCTCTTGTGCGAGTAGTCATGGAGAAAGGCAATTTGTTAAATACACATTGTGAGTCAGATATGATAGCAAACATGGTAAAGAAACCTAGTTCTCAGAACTAGGTGTAGAACCAACTTCACAAGTTGTACCAATTGTCATTGTTCAGCCCTGTGATTGAACTAATATTTCTTTTATAACATCTTGAAACTTTTTTTCAAATATATATGTATATATGTGTGGTATTTAACCACATGTGTATACACATCCACGTGTATATGGGTGACTGAGTATATCCAAGTGTGCATGCATGCATATTCATACTGAGGAAGGAGGTTGACACCATGTGTTTTTCTTGCACACTCTGCAACCCATAGTCTCTCACTTGAACTCAGAACTCTGATTCAACTAAGCAGCATCTTTTAGGGATCCACCATTTCCTCCTCCAAACACTAGGGTTATATATGGACCAGTATGCCTGTCTGGTATTTATGAGGGCTCTAGGAATCCCAACTCCAACTTTTCATGTACTTTGGCACATGTGCACACACATTCACATGAGTACATGCACACATGTATACATAAGCATCACACAGACACAAAAGATTTAAAAAGTATGTTTCTTGTTTAAATACTAGTATCAATCACATTTAAGTGAACAAAAGTGCCTAGTCTTGCATTTTACAAGGGCCAAAGAGGGGAAAACAAGCCAAATCCCAGGTGTTGTCAGGCTAGAACACTGAGTATCAGACTTGAGGCCTTTTTGAATAAATGAATTTCCTTATCCACCAGAAAAAGATGTGACATCCACCTCCTATAATACTTCAGGACATTCAACTTCATGTTGAAACCCAAATTTTAATGACTACCTAACTGACTGGAATGCATCCATGAAGCACATTGAATACTCACTGTTACGTGGAGCACTATGTTCAAAAGATGGACATCCATACTAGAATATTAATGAATCTGCATTTATTAAAGGCCTATATGATTAGGGCATAATAGAGCCATCGGAACACAAAGAGGCATATAGCCACCTTCTCAGCCTTGCCCAACACACCATGATATGTGATGAATTAAAATTTTTCCCATCTTTTACATTTTACAGTTTAATAGGACAATTCCTTTTAATAATAAGTAAATCTATGCAACATGGTGTGCAAAACATATGCAAGGGACTTACAAATCACATTGAATAGTGAACTTCTCCTAAGCCACAATAATGTTACCTAGGAATGTTCACATCCAAGAGGAAACAGGCTCATGAATGGCATAAAATAACAATGGAAGTGCTAAATAAAGAAGCTCAGAGCATACCAAGACTTAGGAACCCAAAGCAAACTGTGTTAGAGCCTAAGGTAGGATGGAGCCAAGGACGATGCCCAGGTCACCAATCACCCTTAGAGCTCAGAGACTGGAACCTCCACTGCTGCCCTGTAAAAGGTCAATTCCATGTCCAGTAAAATGGTGGAGCCTTAGTTAGAGTTTCTATTGCTGTATCAAAACACCATGGTCAAAAAGCAATTTGGGGAGGAAAGGGTTGACTTCAGCTTTCAACCCTTAGGTCACACACTCCATCCTTCCTGGAGAAAAGTCAGGGCGGGAACTAGAAACAGAAACTGAAGCAGACTCCATGGAGGGACACAGTTTACTGGCTTAGTCCCCATGACTTGCTCAGCCTACCTTCTTATCCCACTCTGGACCATTAGTCCAGGAGTGGGATTGCCTTCAATGGGTCTGGGCTGTCACACGTCAGTCATCCATCAAAAAAATACTACAGGAAATCTGATAGAGTCATTTTCTCAATTGAGATTCTTCTTTTCAGATGATTGTAATTAGTGTCAAATTGAAAAAAAAAAATAGCCTAACCATGATCAGCAGTTAGAGGGAAAGCTCATAGATCAGGGAGGATCTGTGTATTAGCTCTGAGAACTCTGGACATCCATGGCTTGAAGAGGTAATTTAGGTGATAAAATGGAAAAGGAATGTAGAAGAAATATCTGACGAAGGAAGAGCATCAGCAGCACAAAGCACTTGAGGATAAAGAAATGGATGACTGTTTTGGAGCCAGACTAACTACTATGTTCATAACAACAGTAGCCAAAGGTGGATGGCTAATCCACTGATTTGCAGCATTACTCTGACTCTTCACTAATTTATTTTCCTAATTTCATTATAGCCAATCAGTATCTACCCAAGGAAGCTTTGTTCTTTCTATTGCTTCCTTCCTTCCTTCCTTCCTCCCTTTTTTCCTCTTTTCTTCTTTCATTTTTTTCTCTCCCTTTCTCTTTCTTTCCTTCTTTTCTTTTTCTTGTTTCTTTTTTCAGCATCCCTGCCTCCCTGTTCCACCTTCAGCCAGCAAGGCAGATACTGGGATTTCTGTTACCTACAATTCTCACCCACTTTCCAAATCACAGCAAGCATTGTTTGACTAAAACAAACACCATAGCATTTCCCTGCTATACTGGAATTCCCACTATGTCCAGGATACAGTCAAGCACTTTGTGTGCCACTAGGAAGTGCTCTACAAACCAGCTGTAAGAAGTCTTCATGGCTCGTGTAATATGCCTCAGTGTGTGAAAGGAACTTGGAATGAATGGAACTAGGGATCATATAATGAGAAAAGAGGTAGAGTCAGAAAAAAAATACATGTTTCTTCTCATATATGATAAAGAAGGATGATAAATGAAGCTGCATGAAGATTCTTTGTGGTTCTGAGGATACACACACCCATGCATACACACACACACACACACACACATGCACACATGCATACATACACACACATATACAAATACACATACACACACACATATACACATACACAGATGTACACATACATGCACACATGCACATATACATACATGCACACATACATGCACACACACTCAGTGAGTAGTTCTGGTATTTTCTTCCATGGGTTTCTTGTCCTTCTTGTGGGACGTCCTCTAATTGGGGATAGTTTGCCTCTGGCTCCCTATTTTCTCCCTTGAGCAGACCTGTTCCTGCCGAGAGAGCTGCATTATGATTCAGTCATCACTCCAATTTGGTTCAGCACATGAAACATCTGTTCACTTAGCAGATCAGCCCCTTTTCCAGATGTTAGTCTAAATGAGTTCTGCTGTACTTTTCACCACCGCCCCCCAACATCCTAAATACACATTTGCTCAATCTGAAAAAAATTTGAAGGGAGACATTATCTGTATTTTGTCACCTTCCCCAAGGCCTATTTTCTTCTTTTAAAAATCCAACCACACAGAAAGCAATGTTACTGATATTATTTTGTACTGCTTGCCATGATAGGAGCAGATGGTACTCTGTGGGATCAAGAAAGCTCTTACCTGGGGACGCCACACATATAGGTGTCACTGTGCTTAGCTCTGGTCAACAGGCATTTACTCTGCATGTATTTACTTTTGGGTTCTAGAAGAAAAAAAGAGATGTCTGGATGGATTTTGAGTCTTGTAGAGATAAGTATGTGTGTAGTTATCACAGCACTGCTTGGGATAGACAGATCCACCTGACAGTCTCCCTGTGTTGTTGCATTGTATAGCAAGTTAAAGTTCTGACTGGAAGAAAAATCATGAGTGACTGGGGATACTTTGTGCTTAACTCCTTGGTGCTAGATTCTAGTCTTTTCCCTGCCCTTGGACTCAGTGTGAGGCGTCTCTTTATCTCTGGACTCCATCTTCCTCCATTTATCCCACACGCCATGGGATACACCTGTCCTTCCTCCATTCATTACTTGTGATTGGGGACCAGCATTTCTGAGTTCTTAACATCTTCCTGTTCTTAAGAATTAAAAAAACAGGTCCAGACAGATTGCAAAGAAACAAGAGAACTTTATTCAGAAGCAAAGCAATAGTACAGATCATAGATGTAGTCAAGAGTCCCCTGATGGAGAGAGAGTGTTTGCGGTATCCTACTACAGGCTCTATGGGAAAAAGCAGCTAGATTCTCGAGGAAATAATTTGTGTGGCTCTTTATTTTGACTTGCAGATTTGGAATATGTAAACTTTCCTCTACTGCTTGTGCCTTTTCCTATGAACTACCTGATTTTAATCATATGAGCACCCAGTTACACATAGGCAAAAGATGCTAAGTAGGGGATCTTCTGTAAATGATTATTCAGACAATACATTTTTGTTTACTGCATCTGCACCCCTAAATCAGTCTAGACACAACGCATCCACCTGCACGCTCTATTCAGACACTTTTTCATAATACATTTAAATAGAAACTCTCTCCAAAGGGGGTGTTCTAAGTGGCTGTAAGACAGAAGATTATGGTATTGTTTGAAGTGTTCAGTGTGCTGTGTAAGTATGAGTCCTGAGTTTCTAGGGTGTTTTATTAGAAGACAGGCATGTGGATAGCACAAACCAAGTTGAGCCCAGATTGCAAGCTCTATGCTTGCCTGTCTCACTAGGAACTCACTCCTTTCACTTAATCTTATTTGCACACATAGACACGTAAATCAAATTGGGTCTATTTCTCTCAATCACCATAATACCACAAAGGAGATAACATGAAGATCCTTGCCAGGCTGGAATGGGTAGAATCCACTAATAGGTAAGGAATTTAAGGCATGTTGGTACCACCTATTTGTATTGAATAATATCTGGTCAGTAATACACTATCATATGCAAGACAAGAAATCAGATGCAACGTTAATAGAAATATTACTATTACCACCTTCAACATCAAACACCTTTTCTAAGCCACGAAATCTTGCTTATATACTTGGACATTTTATAATAGTGATTGAAAACCTTCAGCGATAAGGGAGCCATATGGTTATCTATAAAGGAGACGTCTGTAACATACCCGCGTTGCCCAAGGCTCAGGGATCTTTGCAGAAGAGGGGACAGAAAGAGGTAAGAAGCATCAGGTGGCTAAAAGAAAACAATGCTTTCCTGTACACAGCAGGGCAGTTAGTTACACAGTGGGGCAGTAACACTGTTGCACATCTGAGCTCTACAGTGGTCCTAACAATACATATAAAACCTCTACAAGCTTAAGCCAGACCAAATTCCAGTATGAATAGGAGAGATGGGCGTGAAGTCCTCTCTCGGGACAAGGAATGATTGGCCTTCCATAGCTGCTAGGAGAGGGACAGTGAGTTTTCCCTAAGAGTGTAGTCTTTGGTAGATCTACCATGCTCTAGTGCAAGGCCACATACATCAAGTCGTATGGGCAGCACCAACTGGACTTGGTTCTTTTAAGTGGATGCAGAATTCAGTGGATAAGGAAGGGGAGGATCTGAGAGGAGTTAAGGGGTGAGCATTAGCAAAATACATTGTAAGTTTCAAAGGACTAAAAAAAAAAAAAAAAGAAGAAGCATTTATTACATCTGAGAAAATTGCCCATTTAAGAACCATTGCTTACTTAGTGTATGACAGTTAATCAACAAATTTGTATTCTGTTGATTCTTTTTTTAAAATAGGAAGGCAAGTGAAACCCAAGAAAGCTGCCTGCTGAGGAATGTATAGCTCATCTCTGCAGAAAAGCTGGCCCATAACTATGATGTATAACCAAAAGTTTTTCTGCATGTACCCTCAGTAAACCTTTAGAATCTATTTTTCTAAATGTGCATAGCACTGTGAGATATCTTATGAAGGCTTTCTGCCAGGTGTTCACTTCATTTATCTATTCAACAAAAGGCATATTTTTTACATTTATCATGTGACACTATCTTAAGGACTTTATTCACATATTGGATCCTCTGACTAACTACATCATCATTAAAGATGAGGAAAGACGGGAAAGAATGCTGAAGAGAAATCACATAATCCAAGTCGTGCAGCTAGTTGCTGGCAAGCACTGCTGAGAGTCGAGCCCACTCTAGGTGCAGAAGTAACTCTAACATTGCAAGTTGTGCCTGATGTTAACATTAACTAACCCCCAGTGCTTGTAAAAATGTATCCTTTACATGTGAATCTCACCCCATATTAATATATTCAGTGGTTTAGTAGTAGTTTATATATTATAACACTGACTGGAATACCTGGATTCAATTCGGATATTGTCTGTGTACAGGTGTGACCGTTGACAAACTTTCTTCAGCTTCAAGCCTTCCATGGTAGCTGTCATGAGCATGTTATGCCTGACCCATCTGTGCCCTTTCACAACATCAGAATGGATTGGACAACAGTAAAAGTCACAAGGTTCTATAGTTTGAATTAGAACAATATAATGTGTAGTCCCACCTACTTGCCTAACCTGGTCAGTGGGAGTGGAGTTAAAGGTTCATTAACTCCAATCTTAATTACTGACCCTCATATTCCCATCACAAAGCACACGGTATATAAATCTACAAATCTATATGTGTGTATATGGTTTACAGGGTGAATACCAGTTAAAGAGGCTGCAGCAGACTTCCAAAGGTTTCAGAAGTAAACTGAGAGGATGCATGCATTGGTCAGATAATGAGTCAAACAAGTGGGCAGAGAGAGAGCTGCTGCGGGAAGTGAGGGTGAAAGACAGAGGTGAGATCAAAGAGCTCAGATTGCCATATGAGGTTTAGATGGGAACGCAATTGAGTAGGTCATATCCATACCAGAGGCCATGGTGAAGCCAGAGGTCCAAGGATAGTCTGAAAGTCCTTTCATGTCAGTCCTTGAGGCACACACTAGATATCAGATGATGGGTTTGTGGGGACCATGCCATCAGACTGTTGGGTGTCTATTAATTGACGGGATCCAGGTGAGAGGGGGTATATCATTTTCTAAATCTGGTGTGTCTTAAAATCTTTGGACCTGATTCCTCTAACATCAGTCTGAAAAACTGATACGGTGGTTTATTTTCTACTTCCAGGAAAAAAATTATTTATTAGTCTGTGCTGCTTTGGAGGGACCTAGCAGATAGTGCCCTTTCTGGATCCAACCAAGGGTTATAGTCATCCTTCTCTCTCAAAGTGGAGCTAAACTCTGCTTGTAAAATAGTGTCTCTTAGGGCAAGGCACATCTAAAAAAAATAACCCACTGTTTTTATACAATACAGAATCAGAGTAGTCCATAGCTTGATCTCAACCTGAATGAAAGATATTTCATTATCAACACTCTTATTAATGCCTTTACCATTATTTCAATTACTAAATTCCATAACACTCTCTTGCAACTTTCTATCCAACCTTCTCCATGGTTTTTTTCTGTCTCTTCCACAGGATTCTACTCTCTCAGACTTCAAATTCTGGTGATTTTGAAGGCTCCACTCTCTACCTTCCTTTCTTCACACTATCTCTTACTGCAAATTATTAGATAAGATATATCATGAGTTAAAACTAGTGCTTAAGGACTAATAAAACAACTATCTCTCACATTCCCACTGGTTTTCTTGATATTTCCAGGAGGATGCTCAATGAGGACCTTATATTGACCTTCGCCACTGAGATTTGGATAATGTTCCCTCCTGTCACACCTGGATCTTCTGTATCCTAAATAAATCTAAGCTACAACCAACACTAGATCCTGCATATCCCCAATTTTCCTCATCCAAGCAAACATAAATCCAAAACCATTGTCTATTCCTCCTGCCCGTTCTGCAGGTCTTTATCATCCTGTCTGTGGGTTGTTTCACTATGCCTTGTGGTTTCAACAAAATCATCAGTGATTTGGAACTAATTAGTATTCTCAGTATCTACACTATACAGCTACCTGGATGTCTTTGACACTAGTGTCCA
Organism: Montemys delectorum; assembly: GCA_019843815.1. Lineage (NCBI taxonomy): Eukaryota > Metazoa > Chordata > Mammalia > Rodentia > Muridae > Montemys > Montemys delectorum. Next base: position 6,605 of record JADRCD010211109.1, on the reverse strand, counting down.
ACACGGTCCTCACTGGGTTCAAAAATGGGATAATGTTTTAATCAGTTTTAACATACATCAGGATCATTAGAACCACCAGTAACATTATTCCTGCTCTCCATCCCTTCTTTCTGCCATTTCTCTATTCTCAATCTTGAAATGTATTCATTCCTTCAGAGTGAAAAGCCTGGTTAATCCAGACATGACTAATCATAGACATTAGTGTCTATGATTCATGGACACCACTGCAGGCATCACTAACTTTGACTTGTGTGGTATAATAGCTTAGTTCTCCGCTTTTTGCCCAGAAAACCCTTTTGTGGTTTGTTTGTTATGTTTGTATGTTTGGTTGGTTGGTTGGTTGGTTGGTTTTGTTTGGTTTGTTTTTTAGCAGGGTTTCTGTGTATACTTAACTGTCCTGGAACTCACTCTGTAGACCAGGATGGCCTGGAATTCAGAGAGCTGTCTGCTTCTGTCTCCCAAGTGATGGAACTAAAGTTATGTGCTGCTACCACCCAGCCAGAAAACTCTTAATAATCCTTCAAGCGTCTTTTTAAAATATCATGCTCTCAGTGAAGCCTTTATTTGACTTACTTCCCCAAGCAAGCTTAGTTATGCTGTCCAAACAGTTGTTGCCACTGTGTGTTTCCTAGATGTGGTGGTTAGTTATGATTGTCAACCTGACACCATGAGAATCACCTGAGAAGGGAGTCTCTGTGAGGAATTTTCTAGATTTTATTGACTTATGAGCACATCTAAGAGGTATTATCTTAAGTATTGTAATTAATGAGAGAGGATCTGCCCACTATGTGTAGCACCATCACTATTGTAGCTCTGTCTGGACAGAAGAAAGAAGAAAAACTATCTGAGGACCAGTGTACATTCATTAACTGGTTCTGTGCTCTTGAGTGTGGGTACAGTGTGACTAGCTACTCTAAATTCCTAATGCTATAACTTCTCAACAATGATGCATTGTAAGTAGGAGTGTGAACCAAGTAAACTCTATCTCCTAGATTCTTCAGATTTTATATGTGTGTGTGTGTGTGTGTGTGTATACACACATATATATAATTATTAGTATTTTCACCACTAAGTGAATTATATATATATATATGTAGTAATGAAAAATTTATAACACATTTACATGCATGTTTTGTGCTCTTTGTAAGTTCTATGTATATGTACATTCAGCCTTATAGCATCTGTGCTTATTTCCTAGACTTAACTACATCTACAGCTTTTAAGAAGCCATTTATTTCACTCAGATATTTCACTATTACAAGTATAGAATTTTATGTTAATTAAGAGTATATGTAGATGGAGTTTTATGGACAAACTTCAAAATGGTTACAACCTGAATATCCAGTAATATATTAAAACCTATTATAGTACATAAATAGCATAATTGTCTATTATTAAATATTATCATATGCAAATAGAAAATACATACAAATGAAAACAATTTAGAGCCCTGTAGCCATTTTCCTTTTAATGTCTTAATATTATAGTGGTTTTCTTCTTTGTATTTTCCATGTGTGAATGCTATAATTTTTAGCATAAAAATGGCTTTGTTGCATCAATCCTGTTTAACTTAGAAACTCATTTGTGTTCTTCCTGTGACTGAGAGCGCCATTGTGACGACATGTGTCTTGTGTTTTTTCAAACAGAAGGGGTGTCCTTTATCGAATTCCCTACAGTTCCCTGGCAAAAGATTTGGTTTTCTTAACCTTATTAATAGGTATAAATTTCTGTGCATTCTAGGTATAAATTTTAACTGAGAATTAATAATCCCATTATGTGAAAAATTGGTTCTATATACATGTAAGTTTCAAGTAAATGTCACATGTACAATAACATATGGGGCTATAGAGAGAGCCCAGTGGTCACAAGCATGGACTGCTCCTGAAGCCTGAATTTGTATTCCAGGGCTCAAATCAGGCAACTCATAAACACCTGTAGATGTAGTTCCAGAAAAGTATGGCGCCCTCTTCTGGCTTCTGTGGGCACTGTATGCACATTGTCCACAGACATACATACATGCAGACAGAAACATATTAAAATAAAGAAGTAAACAAATAAATAAATACAAAATAAGTTTTATAACACCATACATTGTATACTAAAACTACCAAATCATATAAGTTACAATGGATGTATTATAACACTTCTACACTGATGCTTTTACTACAATTTGAGCATCCAATTTGTTTACAGTTTCAATTTCCCATCTTTTCTTCCTTAAGCTTGTTGTATATATGTTGCATATTATTGTTGAAAACTTATTTTAGATAAACTTCACAGAAGTACTATATATACACATAAATCATAATCTCTGTTCAATCTCTGCTCAACTACATTTAGAAAGAAAATACCTGCTAAATCAAGAAGTAGGACACATAGTCCTGAAGCCTCCCTTTCCCCATCCCCACCGTCTTCCCAAAGGGCCACACGTGTTCTATCACCGTGAGCTCAATTCTTCCCAACATTGAACAAGGATTTGACAAGGGTTCTAAAGTCAGGGGAAGGGGTCTGGGTGACATCTGTAGCCATTTCAATCTTCAGGTTCTGTGGTAAGTGGCTACCTGTAACTCCTCTCCATATAATGTTGGTAACTCTACACATTATGTAATTCTATGCTTGAGATAAAACACTACTCCCCAAAACAGCCTTGCATTGATTGTCTTTTGATCTGTAATCTTTTTTATCCTCTTTTTCCATTTTTCATTCTTCACTTGAAATCAATGTTTTAAAAAAGTGAAAGAGTCTGAAAACCCATAGCCCACTGTAAACGCAAGAGAACTGGCAAGAATACCATTGAATTCTTAGACAGAAGGACACTCAGAAACCAACCATCCTGATGCGAGAGCATGCGACTTTCCTAATGGATCCCCACACATCAAACATCATTATTTACATTAGCATGAGCATTCTGTGCAGTCACAGAGCTTATAATAATTAGGCATGGCACAATTGTCTAAACAGATGCTTTAGGTGGCCTCCCATGCTTCATTAGTATAAACAAGGCGGAATGGAACATCTTCTGTATGTATCTGTGTTCCCTATTTAGATTATTCACTCACAACACACTCAGAAGCCGGGAAGTTGTACATACATATTCCAGGGAACCCTGAAGCCTTGCAGCTTTGCATACTATTCCCTGACTTGACTCAAACTGAGGTGAGCCGGAGTGCAGGATTTCTGGGGG